>JAGXCT010035127.1:0-12324 GCA_022495035.1 Philopotamus ludificatus
CACACACCTATATAGATATACACAGGCATATATATGCACATCTGCCTTAAACGAGTCTCAAGTAGCCGGTCGCAAGTGATTATCAGCCCTGTCGCGCAATTGCAAGCCTTTCATCATGGGAAAGACCTCCCCAGAGAGGGGTCCCCTAGAAAGAAGAAAGAGGATCGAAAGTATCGAAACTAGACCAATTATTGGTCAACAGCTTAGAGTTTTCCTTTCAAGGGTATACTAGCTCTGTGGTGATAAATCCATTAGAGCCCAAATTTGTTTATGCACATAAGGATATGTGTACACAAATGTGTACATATTTTTCCAGGGGTGCACTGTTTTGTTGAGTTTTTATCAAAATTTACTTGAGTTTATTCTTTAGTATTAACTGGAAAATGAATACCATTTATAAATATATTTATTTATTACATTTTATAATATTTTGTGTTTTGGTCAGGCGATACTAGGCGTTTCGATCTGCTGTTATAACGTTTTCTTTTTTCAAATATTTTCTTATTAATACTTGGTTTTACTTTTAATGATTAATTTCTTACTGATGTCATATCCTAATTGTTCTTTTTTTATTTATGACGTTCTTCAATACTCAGAGCTATAAGAACAGCGGTTGCGGATACTTATAATTATGGCCTATCCCAGTGACTTAAGTAATTCAATTTTTAGCTCAATATCTAGATTAATACAAGATTTATGATTTTTTGTAAAAAACGACGTTTCGACGACCGTAGGGAATGTGTTAAAATTCAGAATGAATTCTTGTTGTTAAAAATCGGCAACATAGATTGCCAGACTTAGGTAAAAACACTTATTTATAACATTGAAAATAATTCTTCCTGTTTGTTAGAAGTAAATTAATCTCCCTCGATTTGTAGTTGTTTCAGCTTATACTTAAAGTTTATTAAGCTCCCTTTTCAACACTTACTTGCGTTCACTGGCCAAGTGAATTTATTTAATAACCTTTATTAATGTCTGTAATTAAATTCCAAAAATGATTATTTTTATCTTAAATATACTATTATTAATAAAATATTACTTTTTATAAGAATAATTGCGTGAATGCAATTTTTTTTATATGATTTAAAATATAACCTTATGCTTCTCATTATTTTAGTATGAGATTACGTCACGAACACAGATTCGTCATGCCACATGTATCTGTTTCTGAGCATCAAGCTATCATAATTAAAATTAAATCTCAATATTATTATATTTAGTATGATTTTTAATTTTATTGAATGAATCAGTAGTTTTTCCATAATTAAATCTGATCTGTCGTTCGCCCGTTAGTTATTTTAGTAGACTGTAATATTAGTTTAAATCACTTAACACTTTCATCCGCTCTGCGATTATTTTCAGAAATCGCTCAATCAATGTCAATTTTTCTCTATTTATTTATATCTAATATTTTTTTATTGCGATAAAATAATAAAAGTATTATATTATAAATTAATATGTTGGTATCTTTGACTACTTAAATAATGCAAAAAATAATAAATAAAATATATTTATTTTATACATCAACATTGTAATAAATCCACAATTAAGATAAAAAAAGGAGTATCAGATATTTTTAATGCGTCTTTCCGGCATGAAAAAGCTCTCAAAAGCTTTCATTTCCTAAATCAGTGTATATATCCACATCTAACCTGTTCCACGGTGGCAAACAACAGCTTGCACTATCAGAACACCGTAAAGTATACACTGACAAGATATAGCTCCGAGAGCACGGGATCGTCCTCTACCAGATCGTTGTACAATTGAAGTAGTTGGCCATAATCCGACCGCATCAGTGGGAACTGACGCAATCTAGCTACGATATCTTTGCATTAGAGAAGATATCGGAGACCAGCAACGAGAGACCAGGACTTTTGATCTCCCCTCCGGTGCCATTTGCGTAATCTCGTAGGCCCTCGATTATTCCCTTATTGAAAGCCTAATTGCTACTTCTGATTTAAT
Source organism: Philopotamus ludificatus (assembly GCA_022495035.1). Classification (NCBI taxonomy): domain Eukaryota; kingdom Metazoa; phylum Arthropoda; class Insecta; order Trichoptera; family Philopotamidae; genus Philopotamus; species Philopotamus ludificatus. The sequence continues at coordinate 1,963 of JAGXCT010035127.1, forward strand.
GGCCGCGTCGAGTCATCCACGTCGGTGCAATATCCTGTCGCAAATGCGATTTCCGATACTGGAATCGATCCCGTCCCGACTTTATATATTTTTGTCATACATTTTTTATTTTATCTGTATTAAATTAACGTCGGAAATATTCTGAGTGGATCTGAAATCGAGGGGGAAATGATTACGATTTCTCTGAATACAAAGGTCATAGTGTATTTCGACCTTTTTTTTCCGGGAACTTTTCCACAACACTCGAACCCCAGATATTATATTAGCTTTGTGTGTACATTCGGCTGAAACACAATGGACTCGGAGCAATACTTGGAAATTTAATCGTGTATGTTTTTAAGTATTGAATTTCCTCATCAATATCATGTCATGTTTCCGCCATAACATTCAATTTCTATTGGGCATTGTTTAATCAGAATCGACAAGATGCCGCCGGGGACTAATTAGTATATCAGAACACTTGAATGCCGCTTAAGCGCTCTAAGCCGTAATCAAAATTGGTAAACAAATCTCTTCAGAATTGGATCTCTCGCAAAGTTTGGCTCAAACTTGGCTCCCTGAAATATTATTGTTGAGTATAATCAGCGATCGTAAGTATTATAACGGAATTATGTTAGGTAATAATCTAATTTGAGTACATTATAAAATGTACGTACTTAATTATATTTGCACAGTTTCGGTACGATTTTATTCGCGGAATAATATTTATTGTTGTTATGCTGAAAGTCTTGCCTAATTAATTTTTTTCACAATATAAAATTTGGTAATATATATTTAAACTCTTTAAAATTTCTTTGTTACAATATTAATCTCTTAAATTTCAAACCGCCGCCCTTTCTTATTACTTTTAAGGAAGGAAATGATTTTCGTTTTTTTCATTATTATTATTATAATCGTTCCAAATATAGAAGTAAACACTCCCAATTATCCGGGCTAATGGTAGAAATAATAATATCTTCAATTCTCAAACAGATTTTTATTTTAACATGGTTAATATTAATAAAAAAAATCTGTGATCTCATAAAACATAAAAGAACCTTCTAACGGTTTTTTAAATTTATTTCAAATTTCCAAGAATTGAATCTCTATTGGTCAATGTACTCCAAAATATTAACAGTAGTCAGTGCCATGTTGTGGCTAATACAATTGATAATCTCTGCTTCTTCACTTGCATCTCCATTCTCTTTTTACTTAAGATTGGAAATAATACGTTGAAAACCAGGAATACATCAATTATTTTCTAATAAATCAATGTTTTCTTTATCAATATTTTTTTAGCCTTGTAAATTTGCTATTAGCTCACTTTTTTTAAAAATATTTCACTAGTTTCTCTCTCGTTAGAGTTTAAAAAAATCTGTGAGTGAGAAAAAGTGTCACTGATTTTATTTTGTACCAAAGTAGAGTTATTACTTTTATCGCATTTAATTAATTCGTCATCTTACTGTAACGTCTGTTTATTAAAAAAATAATTACTCGATCAATGGGTTGAATTAAAGAATTAACAATTAGGTGGTAAAAAAATTGGAAGCATAATGACGTCGTCTGTTTTCAATATGCATTATCTCATAACACTACTGCTTAATATAGTAACCACATATTTTTAGAAAAATCTCTTACTTCTGGAACCCATTTTATCCTAATCTGGCTAATAATCAACAGAAAGATTTCTTATTTCTGTCTAGAAGTTTATTTCTGTGAGTTTAAAATGCATTCGTGAACAGCTTAAATACTGAAAACTTTGATGCATTAATATTATTAATCCCCCTTTTCGAAACCTTCAACCTTTTTGAATATTTTATATGTATTGAATTCATACACGGAGAATTGTACCTTATATTGTACTTTATATATTTATTATTATAAAAAAGTGTATCTTTGATCAACAGTTGATTGATCAAAGATATATTTAACATAGTAAATACTTATAATATCCCATATATAAGAATTACCCTTTTCCAAGTAATTACGGTAATAGAGCAATCAAACCTTTGTGCAAATTTTGGATATCATATAATATTTGTTATGCATTTAAAAAGTATTTCCAAAGATTATAGCCAAATATCACAACATATATAAAAATAATAGGATGGAATTTTCTGAAAATCAAAATCATAATTTGAAAAATAATGCGATATTTGTCATTACAATTTTTTTACATTTTTTTTAAAAGATATATTCATTGGAAAAATGAATAAAAAGCATCTATAGGAATTGCATCAATAAAAGACATTATTTTTCTTTAATTAAATAAAAAAAACTCGGTCAAAGTTGTTTGCTAGCCATTACACTTCCAAATAAATAAATAAACAAACAACAGTAGCATAGATGATCACTAAAATTCAGAATCTAGAATATATGTATTATCCAAAATTGTGGAACGACACCAAAAAAATACTATATTGTTTTTAAAAACGAGTTCAACATAAATCATCTTGAGTTAGATAATGTAGATAACCTTGATTTTGCTGAATTATCATAAAAAAATCTAATGTTGTATTTTTTTATATTAATTTATTCTTTTCCTTGTTTCAGGTAAGCTAAAATTCATATGATAATGCTGAGATACGAATATACGCAAATCCTTAAACGGTAAGCCTTGTCGCTGTTAAATATTTCAAGATTAATATTTGTGATGGGTGAATATCGGATTGTTACATAAAAATATTTATCTGCATTCATCTGACCTATATACGTCATTTTATAAGGGACAACTGTGATTGAAAAAAACTTAAAGTTGTCGACAGGTGCGGAATGCGGAGAAGAAAAAAGAATCGAGCTAAAACTTGAACCCAGTTTCACTGCCCTGATTTTTTTCCCGATCCGCCCCCCACTTGGCGAAATGTTTATAAGATTTTATCTTAATCCCAAACTCGATCCTCTAATAAAACCGGGGCGTAATAGAAAACTTGGGATCCGATACGAGCATGTGGGGCGAAAAAAAAAGTGCCCTCACTAAAATTCATTTTGTTCAATTTTACAATGTAGGCAACACAGTGGCGCTGTGCTGCGTGAGGAACGCCTCTTCCCCATCAAACATTTCGTGTCTCGTATTAATGTCGCATATGCGAATAAACAGCAAAAGTTACGTGATAGGAGCAGACAGGTCCCGGACCGAGGATGGGGCGCGGGGATGCTGCGAGACTTGGGTGGGACCGGGGGGGTGTGTTTGTCCGTACAATCAAATCTAATATAAATGGAAATCTGAACCCTTTCCCTCCAGCCTGACGCGGGGTGGGATCCTTTATGGGACACCCAGCCCGCTTCCCATGGATGCTAATAATATTGGAAAAGCAACTGTTCGAAAACAAGACGAACGAACACACGCCCCCTGGTACATAACTCAATATCGAGTCGTGTCACGTCCAGGTGGTGGTGGCGGCGGCGGTGGTTGATGGTGGTGTCTGCCATAATCGCTCCCTAATTATTTGGACTAATTAGCAATTAAATGTCTTTAGTCTAATAACTAGGGTTTAAGATCCTTACTATCCTTGAGAGGCGTTTCGTAATTAATTAAAATATTCAAATCTATGCCAATTTGTAAGGCATCGTGTACATAGAGATACCGATCGGCTTTAAATACAATTATGTATATTGGTTTAATAATAAAATGTCGGATCGCTTAATAGGAGCTTATTCGGTACAGAAAGATGAAGTAGAAGTCATTGACCAAACCCACCCTTTATGATTTGGCCACAAATATTTAAACCTTATTCATATCTGACACATAGAGAGAAAGGGATGAAGATGTTCCGATCAAATCAACAACCAAACATATACCGTAGCTTTCCTTAACTGCTACGAAACGAGGAAAAATTAAAGAAGGGCTATACTAATTAACCCACCCGTCAAGGCGGCTCGAAAACAATCGCGTCATCCGAAAGGGGTCTCTCAGAGACCCAAAGCATTTCAAGTCATTTTTTAAAAAAATCGATTATTACAAGAATAAAAATAGTATGCCTCATAATTTGGTCGTTATTTTGAGTCTATTAAGTAATCAATATGACGCGTAAACGACACGCGCAGTACGCAATTTCACTCGCACTTGGCACATCGTACCGGATACGAGGGAGAAAAAACATCGCGCCCGTGGCAACATAAGCGAATACTGCTGTTTTTATTTTTTTTCCAATTGCAGACAATAATGGTATTCTTTAGGATTTATATTAAAAGAGTTATTCGAGATAAATTAAAAACTTGGCATACCAAATATCGGCACGGCCACTCGTTCTTCGTCAACCCCAATGAAGTCTTGATTTATGAGTTCTTGACATAATTTTTTAATAGTTTAATTGCGTCTTTATTGTCAAAAATAAGATTTAGTTGTTTATCAAATTACAGTGGAACCTCTCATAACGAGCACCTCTCATAACGAGTAATTCGCATAACGAGCAAAAAAAAGTGAAAAAATTGCTCTTTAATCGAGCGATATTTCCGCATAACGAGGACGCAGAAAGGAAAGCTCGCTAAACGTATGACGAAATGCAGTGTGTTGGATCGTATTTCTACAGCAAGAAGTTATGAAGGAGGAGCTTGGAGGAAGAGGAAGTAGCAGAGAAACAATCTTCTGACGCAATAAGAGAAATGCTGAAAGCATGGGAAACTGTTTCATCGCATATTGAAAAGCATCCTCCTAATAAGGAGGTGGCTATGCGTGCTACAAACATATTCAATTATAACGCTGTGTCACATTTTCACCAAATTGTAAAGAGTCGGCTAAAACAAATGTCTCTAGACAGCCTTCTAGTAAAAAATAATTAATTATTTGTCATAAATTAATAAATAATAAGCTAGTTTCGATTTTTAAAAATGTTTTAACCGTTGTTACGATCTTTAACAATTTATAAGCATGTAAAATTTTATTTGAATAAACTTAATGTTTTAGGAGTTTGTACCATATCCAATTAACCCATCTATATTAAAACAGTAATTAGAGAAAAGTCAAAAGCTTGGCATGGCTAAAAAGAACGGTCATGGTCACGTTTCTCAATCATGGGGCATCAATGATCAAAAAACCTAATACTTTGAGCTGTATGACCTTATAGCTTGTTCTTATTATTTTTATTGGAAGAAAATATTATAGTAGTTAAATTAATATATGTAATACGAAGCAATCTAAATTCTGATATTTTTTGATAGCCAATACAGTAAACCCTCCTATAGCGCTCGCCGTTATAGAGCGCCGTTATTGATATAAAATAACAATACAAAGTGCAACATCATTTAAATGTTTGATATATTAATTCCGTTCAATTTACAAAGTACAAATAAAAAATTCATCACTAAATTGTGTATACTTGCCTAATCTTCTATACGGCGAGTTTCTACAGTGTGGTCCCTATCTCAGCGTTATAGAAGGGTAGACTGTACAGCAACGGAATCAGGTGAGTCATCCGGAGATTTCAGAATTAATTATTGGACTATTACACTATCGAAGAGTACAGAATATAATACTAACTACTTTCTGTCCCGGAAGACTGTGACGTTCTTACATCCTTACGAGTATTAAACTAAATTCTGAACTCTGGGGCATCTCTATATAGATTATTGAAGGCATAGTTAAGCCTTTCCATTTTTAAGACGTAGATTAATATATACTTTGAGACGCAAGATCTTTCTAGAAACATATTCGGGTTACAATTTCCTTATAAACCGGAATATGATATCACACCACATTTCCATCGTATGAGTACCCAGACGGATTGGACGTCACAATTTATTATAATAATATTAACCCTTTAACCATTGGCATTTTTTTGCTAATACAAAAAACAACGATGTATCATTATTCAGCAATCAAAGGATTGTACAAGATTTTTTTTTATAATTATATAATGATTATCTTTATATATTTGATCAAATATAATATTTGATTTAAAAAATATATACGTTAAGAGATGTAACTTATTTATTCATGTATGAATTTTGCTTTGAACATACATACGTCTTACGAGCAAAAAAAATCGATCTCAGTGTATCATATGTTACCTTTATCATGATAGATTCTGAATGATCAGTGGAAAATATCAATTTACATCTATAATTGCCTATCCCATTGTGCCTGCCATAAGGTCCTCGTCCCAAACATTGAAACGTGATATTTTACCAGAAGAGATTTCGTTTGAGACACAAAAAAAATATGTAATAATATATAACACAGGCATATAACTCAACATTGTTCTCGTTTTATCCGAGCTCGCATCTTCCTTTGCACACGTTGTCGGGGATATTTTTCAATGGATGTGTGCTCACCTCGGGGCCCTGTTGCATGATGAGGGTTACTAGGAAATAATGGAATTATCCACAATGATATCAGACATGGAAATGGAAAAAGAAAAGCAACAATACACTTATGAATATTGGATAAGGTCCAAGAGAGAGAAGAATGCCAGAAGCAACAGTTGAGATTGCGTAACCAGTTGCGTTCGCCATTGATTGTATCGAAATCGAAGCGACACATTTCTTACCCCGAAACGTCGAAGATTGAATTTATATTTATTTGTCATGCCATTAGAATAATAGGCTTTCGTGCTGAATTTTCATAAATATTGGATGTATAAATAAATCAATATTTCATCGACATTTAATACGAAACTATAATCGAAAATTTGTATGAAAAATAAATTGAGATGAGAAGAACAACTGTATAAGATTTAGTATTACATAAGTAGTTATGGATAGATTTATTTTTTTTAGAATAAATCACATAATAAACACATCTGACACGAATATAACGCATACGTATTTTAAGTGCTCTGTAGACAGGATCTGTCAAAGCCATTTTCAGTTCAATTTCATCACAGGAATATGTAAAATATTTATATACACAAACGTATTAACATAATTTTCCATATTTTTTTTACTCTTGTTTATATAAGCCGAACCAAATTCAAGATAATAAAGTAAATCGTTGTACGCAAAAGCTTTGATTCTGCGATGTCTGTTCCTAAAACCCTTGTTGACATTTCACAGGCTTACCCCTTTTCAAAACTCCCCGTTCGTATACATTTTTTTTTCTTTATTCTCTATACCGGCAAAAAAAAGCTGCCGGCATGCCTCACCAGTGTGTCATTGTAGGTACCCGGAATATTTTTTTTTGTCGGTCCCTCAAATCACAATGACATCTAACGATGCATTTGTAATGGGACAAATTTCAAAGGTTGTGTCATTGCGTGTCAAAGTAGATCGCGTTCGGAATGACAACGGATGAAAGGGCAAGTCTTCCAATGGATCATTCCGGGGATGACAGTCGCTCATCTCTATTATCTAATTTGAGATGATTACCACGACAAAAGGACGCGCTCATTAAATTTATTGATGTTAATATTATTAAAAAAAAATATAATTTTTGTAACGTCGATTTATTAAAACGCGTTTTATTGACATTGTTGATACAGTTGTCGCATAAAGCGTGGAATTCGGACAATGGCGCAAGTCTCAATGGTACACATTTCAATGTTTTGAAGAGGGCTTCTTACATTTCGGATCTCGGTCAATGTACACAGCAAACGGAAGAGATTATCCGAAAATATTTCTACCTGTTATTATTGTTTAATATTGCATAGAGTACAAATCCGCATTTTTTCGTCATAAAAGCTTCGTAAACAGAATTTTTGAAGCTTTGCCTTCACAGAGATGTACGAAACTTTATAATAAAACTTTTCAGTTCACTTTATTATAGTATTATATATAACGTACTCGAGTTCAACTCTAATGAACGTTTTGCAAACAACTCAGTAAAGTGCAGAGGATATAGTGTTGCCTCTGAAATTTTATACTAATAAGCTTAGTTCATATTCTAGTAACTCAAAGTGACGTTTTTTATTATGCCGTCTGGCTTTGTGTTTATTTTGCGTTCTATTAGGACAAAGGTCTGTATCTACAGAGCTTTTATTAGATTTATTCTATTTTATTATTTTATTACATATTTTAAAATGTATAATTCATATAAAATAAACTAAGCTACTATTATGTATTATATATTGAAATCGTTTCAGCGTGTTCACATGTTTTATTCAATCAAATCGTAAATTACATATAGAATTTCATTAAAAAGTAATAAAATGCTTTTGTATTTTTGACTGTTAAATCAAATTCGATCTATTGTATTATTTAATTCCGAATTATATAAATGATTTTAACTTCGTATGGAATCCAATATGATGAAAATTCAATATTGACATTTATAAATTTAATATAATATGAAGTATATACAGTTTATTGTTATGAAACGAGGAATATATTATTAATTTCTTATAAAGCCCAAGATGTATACATGATTGTATCATTGTTAAGCTATCCGTCACGGCGGCTCAAAAACAACCGAGTCATTCGAAGGGGGTCTCTCAGAAACCCCAAGCATTTTAAATCAAGATATTGATATTTTTTTTTTATATCTTTACATTTTTTTTTAAATGGATTACTCTGCGAATAATAGTAGCTTTTATTAATAAATGACACGTGTATTCGTAGAAACTCCTTTCTACTAAGACCGAGAGCGATGCTAGAAGAACCCACCAAAAAATACCAAACCTTTCCCGAAAAGGAGAAGGCAGGAATAGGTTAAAAGTAGAACTTAACAATTAACAAACCCAGTAGCATAGTGGAAAATCAACTAATCAATAAACCACTAAGAAAACTACTAACCCTTCTTCGAACAGGTTTTTAGACACGTGAGTGCCAAGTTTTCCCGTCTCCTCGCGCAAATTCAGAAACATCACCCGAAAGGGGTCGTTTAAATCCTCTTTCGACTATTAAGAAAGAAGAAGGTGTTATTTAAGAAGCTCGCATGTGGATTGGGTAATAGTTTTTCATGTCGCTTTTTCATAAGTACTTCATTTCCATACAACCGTTTAACAAATTTTAATTATTTATTTATCGAAACTCTTTCAAAAGAGTATCACACAAGCAAACTCCCTCTCTTTGTCTACAAAATCAGACTGAAAGAAAGTTCAAAACACTCATCCTAAACTACTTCATATACATTCATAAACTCATTCATCACTAATTAATCAAGGGTAAAAATAAATCATTCTGGGAAACAACAGATCAGCATTAGGCTAGCTGCAGTAAAATAAAATACTTAAAAAGAAAAGCAAAAATAAATAGATGAAGGAGATAAACCCGAAAAAGAAGCGCTCCATTTAAAGAAATACAAGAAAGACTGAGCTCTCGCAACACATGTCACTCGCAATTGACACATCGTACCGGATGTGAGCGAGAAGAAACATTGTGAATATTGTTGTTTCAGATGTATTTACTTCTAGCCAATACATATCTTTCCAGGATCCTTCAGGTTTTCCTAGATCCTTTCTAAGATCCTGGAGCTCAACTGGTCTGTTTTGCCACATCTACACCCTACTCCCCAGATCTTGCTCCTAAGGACTATCACCTTTTCTGTTTATTACAGAATTTTTTGAACGGAAAAACTTTCATTAACGATGAGCGAGTCAATCGGGCCCTCGATACTTTCTTTTAGTACAAACCCACCAAATTTTATGAGGGGATCGATAAATTGCCAATGAGATGGGAGAAGGTTATATTTAACAGCGGTAAATACATAATGGATTAATATAATTTTGTAAATTAAAAAAAAAGCCTAATAGTTCCGCTGCCACGATCAATACGGACACGCTACACTTTCTTTATTAGAATTTCAATATTACATTTTTTACACGATTTTACTGTATGTACTTATAATAATATTGGGTTGTTTGAAAAGTAATTTCGTTTTTTTTTATGAAAATGAAAGTAGATTTTCTTATAATGAATAAATATGTTATTGAATTATATATTGTCTATTCTTGTCCAATATCTTTTTCCATCTTTCTCGGAGAAGCATGATTCCATGCTCATAATTTATTTTGTTCTTTCCTGGAAAAAATCTGATCCAGGTGATTTTTGACCTCCTCATTTAAAGTAAAGGTTTTACCGTCTAAAAAGCTTTGTAGAGACCGGAACGATAATAATCAGAAGGTGCCAGATCTGGAGAATATGGTGGCAGTATATCCCATCCAAGCTGTAAAAGCTTTGGCGATTTAACAAACTTGTATGAGGTCTCGCATTATTTTGGTGAAATATTATATCTTTTCTATTAATCAATTCTGAACATTTCTTTTTAAGTGAATCAATTAATTAATCCAGCTTGTAGTAGCTCAGAAAAACAATTTCTTTGAAATCCCACCAAACATGTAGCATCACCTTTTTTTGATGAATATCAGTTTTCGAAGAGCTTAGAGTCGGTTCATCTTTTTTATTCTATGATCTCTTGCGTTTAACATTCTTGTAGACAACCCATTTCTCGTCCACGGGGATGATGCGCTTCAAAAATGGATCATTTTCTTGACGTTTGAGAAGCAAATCACA
>JAGXCT010035127.1:20613-41602 GCA_022495035.1 Philopotamus ludificatus
CGTATTTGATATTATATTTAATTTTGTTGTTATACTAAACTTTGATGATTCAACCCGGTGGGCGCACATCCCCAACAATTAAGCTCCTTACCTGTTCCGAACAGATTCGGGGGCTTTTTCAGCGCACACACAATTTTCGGTAATGAACTTGGAATGTCGCGCGTTAAAATTCGCAAACCCACGCACGCTCAACAATAACAACAAGAGCGCTAATATCGCGGACCGAGCGGCACAAATTGCCAATTTCGCCTCTAAACATGCTAATGTATACCGAATCTGGCTAATCATAAATTCGCGCAGAGTGTGTACTGCATAATTCTCGGTGCAAAAACTTTTTCGCGACCCGGGCCCCCCCCCTACACCTCTAGCCGGCGTCGTTCGTCTCGGAGATTATTCATTTTTACAATGGGGGTTTCCCTGAGAGCGCCGGAGTTTCTAATGGGGTTAAAACTCTTGAATATTAATGGGAGGTTAAAATATTATGTGAGGTGTTCACACTTGAGCTCCCGGGGCCCCCAGGATAAGGCCGCCTCGTCGCTTTCAAGTGAGATCGTAAAGAGCCGCGCTCTCCTCCTCGCTGCTCCAGAAGAAGAAGTGGAGCACGCTCGGATTTAATTAAAGCATTAAACGACGCGGCTGCGGCTCGGGAAGCTCCTAACCCACCGCTAACCTGTTGGTGAAACTATCAACCTGATTTTAGATATTAATTATATCTTCCTAAAACTTCGTGGGATTAGAGAATTACGATATTTTAGCACGAGCAATTTATCGAGATTATTTTTTAACCATTATGATAATTCAATTATTAAATATCTTATTAAATGCAGGCAGATAAGCAGGAAACACTCAATACACAATGTCTCCGTCGGTTCATCAACAATGATTCATATCTGGAGAGCATGATCAGTCAATTTATTTATTCGAAGTTTGATGAAAAAATACGCAAAGATTCCATTTATTTGCTTAACAAGAATAACAATAACCCGAACCTAAATAAAAATGAGATAAAACCAATCGGGGGTAAAGCTTATTTATATTCAGACAATTTGTAAATAATACTTAGTATTTCAAAAATGATCTCTACTCATTTTTTTCAATTTTCCTATATACACATTTCGAATTACTATAGCTTTTTAAATTTTTATAATATTATTATTTCAATATCATCCCTTGCTGATTCTCATTTTAGACAGTTTTAATTTTTCTGCTATTTAAATATTCTGGAATGAATATAGTTGCATTTTTCTCGATTAATATTTAATATAAACGATTTTTTTTATTTTTGTCTAAAAAATACATTTTTTGACCGCAACTGCGACAGGCGCGATGTTTTTTTCGCTTATATCCGGTACGATATGCCAAGTGCGAGTGAAACGTACTAGTGACACGTGCTGCGAGAACTCAGTCTGCGGCGTATACTCAGTCTGCGGCGAGACATCACCAAGTGCGCGTGTCATTTATGAGTAATATTGATTAGTTAAAAAAAATACAAAATATTGACCAAATTATGAAGAGAATAATCCATTTTTAAGAAGATATTGATTTAGAATTCATTAATATATTGACATGAAATGCTTGGGGTCTCTGATAGACTCCATTCGGGCGACTCGATTGTTTTCGAGCCGCCGTGACTAAGCGATTAAAGCAACTCACGTTGGAACACAGTTTTGGTTGAATCGCCGTTCTACTCTCATTAGTTTTATTTGATAAATATATAAAAAAAAAGATTTTCATTGGTAAAATGAATAAGAAGTATCTATGGGTTTGGCCTGATATTCTATTCAATAAAAGTCATTTTTTAAAATAAATAATAAGAAAAAACGTGGTTATTATTTTTTTTGCAGTAAATATGTAAATATTGATTTTTTCAGCCGTTAAATCGTATTTTTTTAATACGAAAACTCCCGAAACCTCAGCTAGATAAATTCTAATCTAATATTTTTTAATTCTAATGATTAGCTATGGTTCTTAACAACCTTGAAAATAATTAGGCTGGCTGTGCGGGGAATAGTTTTTCTCCCATACAGTAATTGATTAGTTGATTGCATGAGTTTTTTTTTACTATTCTGCCGACAATTTGCAGAGGAATTCTCACTTATTTGGCAATAGCATGACATGTGTTGATGAATAGCAATAAAGCTCTTTTCATTAGAAATATTATTGAATTTGGTACATAACAAATTCAAATCCTAAAAAATTAGATTAATAATCTAATAAATATGTATGAATATAGTAATTGCTACAAAAACGTCAGCTTAGGAATAATTTTTCATATTCAATTTAAAATGCAAGTACATAAAATTTCATCAACTAAAAAAATCTAGATAGTGGGGTAACAGATGGTTTAATTTGTTAAATACAGAGCCAATTCCAAGATGTAATTTATTTGTTTCAGTTTTTAGTCTTGTTTTTAAAGGCATAAATTGAGGATTGATGATATGTATCATTTTTTTTTAAATAAAATAAATCAAGTAATTAAAAATACATTTAAAAAATAGAATATAAACCTTGAATGTACAAAATAAATATATTGGTTAAAAAAACGCCGAATCGCAAACACGTATCTCAAGTATAAAAAAAAATACTATACCCGCTCATTATTCGTGAACCTATTTCAAATTTGGCATCCCATCCATTACATTGATGGATCGCAATTTAGAGAGATCTTCATCTATTCAAATATTTTTTTTGGAATCTCACAAAAATGACTCCATTCATGAGTGAGCGCATTCAAGGCGTTACAATAACACCGCAACTAATTTCCTCACCCGATTGTTGAATTAAGTGCGAGTGTCATTCATGTCGTCAATGGAGGCCGATGCGTACTCGCGTAGTACTACTACCACCACTCACTCACACCGACGCGAATATAATAACAATAATAATGGCGTAGATGGCAGTTTCGACCATAACCCGATGGAACAAATGGCCAATATGCAACTATGGCCGAGGCCGGCGTGTATTATTAAAACGTGACCGGTTTCATAAACACCGTTTTGGGAACACAAAAAGGGCCCCTTTGAAATCGGGGGCTCCATTGTCGCAGGGGCCCCATTTACGGAAGAAGAATGTTATTTTACTTATCGGACACAATAGTGTCGGATACACACACGCTGTATCCTCGCAGACGACTTGACTTGACCATATATGAATATACTCGTACAGAGTGTTTCAGATATTCAATTATAATATAATAATATAACAAAATGATAAATATAATTATAATCATAATTTTATTAACCGATTTTAGTTTATTTTGTATTTTTGAAACATTCCATGTTTTGCAATGAATGTTTTTCTGCTAATTTGCAGTATGAATGAACGTACCCTTGTCATGGATCTTTTCATTCTTTGAAATCGGCTCAGCATTACAAACGATTTACACGACCGACACGTTTTTGAGTTTATGAATAGATGCCGAAAACAGATTAGATGTAACAATTAAAACCAGATATTTTTTCTATTATATATAAAATAATTATATAAAATGTTCACGATGCATTCGTGAGAAAAACCGATCAATGGAAATAATTGACGTCCAATTGTCTGCAATTGAAGTTCAATTAATTATAATTCTGTGGAGTAATACTTGTGAAGACGCTTGACCTGGACCCTATCATTCAATAAACAAATTAATTCTCATAATAATTCGATTTTATGTAACATATTGCGGGCTTATTTTAGTTTTATAAATTAATTTTATCTTATTTTAACACAGTAGAATATGTCCCCACTTTTTTTCAAAAAAAAAATGAACTGTAGTAATAAATATAGACCAACGGGACATATACAGATCTGCCCCAGAGCTTAACGCAGCAAACGAAAAGCGACCTTCTGTATACGGTAATACGGAACATTTTTCTTTATAATAACACTCGTTCGCGACAAAACTATCGACCACGTGACCAGGGCGGATACAAGAATACCGAAACACATACGAATACGGTTGTGTTCGCATATTTCAGCTAATTATTAGTTTTTATTAAGAGAAATGTGGCCCCAGTTGCCCCTGAGGACCAGCCGCCCCTGTTCTCTGTATTATATTCTTCATATTTTTATTATTATGTCGTAAATCAGACTCATACTATTATACAGTCAATCCTCCTATAACGTTACTTGTAAATCGCATAAATAATATTTTTAAGGTCAATTTAGTTATTTCGTAAATCTATAATACATTGCCAAGCAAATAAAGGGTCAATGCTCTTTGGTTGACAAGAAATTTTGTAAAAAGCAGCGATTTAGAGGAAACGCTATATGAGATATATTTTTCGCAAATTCTTGACTTAAAACATTAACTCAATATTTTAATTTTATCAGTAGCAAAAAAGTACACTTGTTCTAAGTATTTACGTCTATTTACATCATCAAATGTAATGACAAGCCAAGCTAACATACACGTGTATCCATCTGTGGTCAAATAGTAGAATTACATTGTGAAAAAATATGCCAAGTGGGGTTATGGCTCTCAAGCCAGAAGGCGTGAACGGCTCATAAACGCTTGGCTACAAAATCACGCCTTTTGGCGTGAACGGCTCATAAAGTGTTAAGGAAAAAATGGTATACAGTATACACCCCCCTATAACGTCAAAATAGATTTGAAGGAAATCAGTAAATCAAACATTATTTTTTTTGTTAACCAGTGCAAATGACTTGAGTCGCGCGATGAGCAATATCTTTTCATATTTTGGCTGACGTAATCTTCCCGAAACTTGCGGGCAAGGAAGATCAACTGTTTGGTTCCAAATACATTTTTAGATCAAAATAAAACATTGGTTTTAATATAATATCTAAAAATATTGATCGATGATTCTGTTCTTCATTTATTTATTTCTAAATGTTTTATAGATTTCGAATAAAAAAACCACATTATCTTAGATCAGAGTTGTTTTTTACCCAAATTTGCGTAAAATTTTCACTTCATAATCTCGATTTTGAAAAAAAAACGTCTTGATTATCCACAGATGCAAAATCGTATGTCCTGTGTGAATCTTTCAGCCTTTCAACAGTGCGACTGCGCAGACGAACGCAAGATCCGCGGCGCTTTCTCCACCCAAGTCCGGATTTTCATCTCGTTTTTTTTTATATATTCTGGATCCAGAGGCCGCTCACTCCAAGCACGATGGAAATATCCGTAATTGCGTCGATCCCGGGCGTACTACCCGCGGCGGAATGATTAAATCGCAATCCATCCGGTCGCCTGCGAAACCCCCGGCCCCGCTGTACGCAAATAGACGGGGTTTTCATAAAATTTTCGACGACGTGGAATTCATTTCGGTCCATTACTTCCGGACCATTAGGTATTCGTAAACAAGCCGGGGCATGATCGCCGCGCAATCAAGGGTGAAATTATATTCAAATGAATTGTGTTTTGCATAGCGGGCACCGATGAATAACAACCGTCTTCTTCGGATATAAATATCCGATCGAATGATTCTACCCTCTGAATACGTAATTGTGCTCCTAGTGCTTTATTTATATTATCAATTTCCAGCAAATATTCGATGTCTGGGACGTTTATTTAAAGCCTTAAACAACTTGATAATTCATATCGGCTGATTGAATGATCATAGCAACAAATTCCGCGAATAGGAAAACTCGACGTTCTGGAGAAATTATCTAACCAAGTGCTGATGTATTTTTTTTCTTTGATTATTGAAACCTTACATCTATCTAAAACAATATATTTTCACAAAAAAAACAGTTAAAAATAAGGAAAAACGTATTTAATAATAAATTACTGAATTTATACAGCAAGTCTTCGGTTTCTCGAGGTCAGAAGATTTAGAAAATTAAATGAGAAATCATGAATCACTAGAGACATTTTTCTAAAGGTTTATTATATATTTATGTCCAATCGTAAAACGTTACCTTAAAACATAGAATGAAACTCCATTACTGTTAGATAATGCTCCGAGTCACTTTTTATTAATCCGATATCAGATCAAACCCTATAGATGCTTATACATTTTACCAATAAATAAATTTGTATAAAAAATCTAATGAGAGTAACTCATAGATTCGACTAAAAGTGGACAGAGTCAAGACAAGAAGTCATATAAAATTTATATCAACATATTCTTAATAAAACGGACGCTTTGGGGACCCAAGTTTTTGCGAAAAAAAATAAAAACAATAATATTCGCTTCTGTTACCACGCGCGCGATGTTTTTTCTCGCTCGCATCCAGTACAATGTCCAAAGTGCGAGTGAAACGTGCAAATGACACGTGCGGCAAAACATCACCGAGTGCGTATATCATTTACGCGTCATATTGATTAGATAAATATCCAAAATATCGACCAAATTATGATGAACTATATTTATTCTTAGAATAATACATTTTTTTTAAAATGTCAAGATATTGATGGAGAATTACTCAAAATCTTGACTTGGAAATGTCATCCACAGCGCTAAACGAGGCTTTACTGTACTCCACATATGTATTCCATTAAAATCATTTCTTTAATTAACCAAATGGGGCCAATAAACTTGTCTAGGTACGATATTTATTCCGGCAAAAAAAAATCTTATCAATGTATCATGTCAGTCCATCAATTCAGTAGTTCAAAGCTCTCCTCTCCCCTTTTTTCACCACGTGAAATTCAGTTAATTCATCTTCTTCTTGTGCTTTTCATATTTTAAAATGAACTATAATGATCTCGCAAAATTATTTTTACCAGGATGATACTCTGAATATCATTAAGCTCACGTATTAATTCTAATCAAGACAATTTTGACAAATAATATATTTTTTCAAATTTATACGGATTTATCAGAGGACATCTTCAATTTTCGCTCGCGTTCTATGCCGCGGTTCCAAGTAAATGCCAAATTTCTGCCAAAATATTATATCTACCCCTCGTTTATTCAATACATATGCAATATACGTTTGCCGAAAATAGATTCGCCCGTATTTTTTTAAGCTGCGGTAACAAAAGTGGGAACGAAATCTCATTGACTATTCTTCCGTATACGTTACGCTCGCATCCTTTGTATCACCCCCTCGCTTCTGAAACGTATATCGCTAACTGTATCAACATATGTACGCGTACATATATGAAATACGTGTGCATTTGATATGCCAAAATCAAAACCGCCAGTAGCTAACCAAAAGTAAATTGATCCCCTTTGAATATCGCATACGTGTATCATAAAACAAACCGTAATCACGAGCCAGGTATGCAATATCAAAGAAAATTGCGTTTTCCGCTCCGATGCCGTTTCGCGAGTCGGCTGGGGACGGGGAGAGCTTGCGAAAGCTCGTCTCCGACAGGCTGCGTAGAGCTAACCCCCGTACACACACACACATGTGTGAAGGAGTTGGCTAATAGCGGAAATTAACTGGCATTCAGAGGCAATATGGTCCCTCGCATATCCCGGCTGTTTATCAATGGGCATGGCCGCAAACTTGGCCCGCACACGTAGCATACCAGACATATATTCAATTACTGGGAAGCTCTAATGAACGCCGCTGCGTCCACTGCAACAACACTCGGATTATTAACTACGGACGACGTGACCATATAAAATATGTCCGCCGTATCAGATGTCATCAACTTGCATTTAAAACTCCTTCGGCTGATGCTAATTCGGAATGCTAAATTAGAGCGCTCTGCTTGTGTATTCATATGCAGCGCTCGGAAACTCTGAACTTTGTCTCTGGCGTATGTTGATATCCTGCTTCATGAGAATGTCCGCGTCTAGATTAATTCTCCCATCGCTTTAATTCGAAATGAATGTGCTTGATGCTCTTGTATGATGACAACTTCAATTCCCGCTAATTAAAGACAATTTATAATACTAGAGATGCAATAGAAAATGTTTTCGCAACAATGACTCAATATTGGGTTGATTTTTATGAAATGAAAACCATTTTTCATTTATTTAATCAATTAAATCATCTCCATAAATTTGTATAACTAAATAATACCATTGGAGTAAAACTCTCTTGACTTTGAAACGTGAAAAAGTGCTTTAGGGTAAGGTTGGGGTGGTTTATTATTTAAAAAAAATTCAGTTCTCTGAATAAATGATTCATCAGGATTAGCGAAATCACTAATTCTGGTCTATATTTTTCGAAAGCAATGTTAATGGAGCTTGTCTTGTGGTATTCTTTAATGTCTTTTTAGTGTTGGGTTATTGTACAATATCCATTTCGCATCTCCAGTCACTGACCTGTCCTACATTTTTTGTATTTGTCTAAAATATAAATATTATAAATAATCATTGACCTTTATTGTCCGCAATTGCGAAAAAAAAAAATAAACAATAATATTCGCTTCTGTTGTCACAGGCGCAATGTTTTTCTCGCTCGCATCCGGTACGTGCGATTGACACGTGCGGTGAGAGGCTTAGCCTATATATATGAATAATTATTTTTACTCCTGGAATAATCCATTTTTTTTTTAAAATGTTAAGATATTGGTGAATAATTCTTCAATATCTTGACTTGAAATGCTTGGGTTATCTGAAACGTACTAGTGACACGAGCCACGAGAACTCAGTCAGCGGCATGTGCTCAGTCTGAGGCGGAACATCACCGAGTCCGCGTGTCATTTTTACGTCTAGTTCAAAAATCCAAAATATTTTTATGTACGCTCCACTGTACGCCGACTAGACCAAACCCGAACAGAAGCAGAGAGGAAGCATCCTTAATGACAATTTTATAACAGATGTTATTCACCAGTTCCGAAAAAAATAACTTTTTGCTAAGATCATACAAAAACGTCTTAGCTTTTACATCAACCCAATGGAATTGAACATATTTTTCGTACACATCGATAATGATTCAAATGAAAAAAAAATGTAGTAATTCATTTTTTGTTAGATGGGATCGTTAGCCCCTCGCTCATCCTATATGGACCAACGGTAAGGTTGATTAACTGTATTAATCACACTAATTATTTATTTGCTAGTTAGACTAGATATGAGGAAATTAAATATCCAGGAATCAATTTTCGTGATAATTATTTTATTAATAACGATTTTTTTTGCAGTGGATTATACATTTTCATTTTTTTTTAATTATGTAAAATCACAATGAATTGATCCATATCATTATAAATTTGCATTTTTTTGCTATCAAATATTTATATAAGTATGCGTTGGCGTATTCCACCCAATTAGCAACACGAGTCCAATGGGTCCCAACCCTTCCATTTATTCGCAAGGGCCCTCGTCGATGATATATCACGCAGGTAAAATGTTGCAAATGCCGTGACACTTGACGTCTATATGTCTCTCTATTAACTGCCACCACCGCACCAATTACGCCAAATAAATACTCGACAAGATTGCACGCAAGTCAAAAAGCACTCAAAATTACGGCACAAAAAAACCGCTGAAAAAAAACTGCACTCGGATGGTGTTCACATTCAAGAGCAAAGTTAAAGAGCCATTGTTCCCGGAGAGCTGACGCAAAATGACACGAGTACGTGCATCCACAATTATGCCCGGCTGTGGCAACACCGCGCGAAAAAAAGTGGCAACTGAAAGCATTTCCCGTGGGGCTGTGGACGGGGGGTGGGTGGTTCAGACGGTGTGGCACACCACCAGATGTCGTCAAGTATTCATGAGGCAATCAAAGTTGTACCGAGGCGGAAGAAGGAGGACGTCACCCACATTCACGACGATCGATACCAGGGAAACCCTTCTTCTCCGAACGCCACGGTCCTCGGATCGATCGGCTTATACCTTAATTGCAGGTGAAACACCGTCGTAATGATAGCCTGGAAGATGACTTGCACCGCCGCGGTGGCCATATGTTGCGATGCTGTGATAAATCGTTGATGAGATTACACATATCCGATTTGAATAGATTTTCGATTAGCCCATTGTTGGGTGGAATTAAAATTCTGTATTGTTTAGCGATTGTGCTGCGGGGAGTGAGCGTGTAATTAATGTGTCCTGTTCGATGATGACTTGCAAATGATTATCTAAACGTCCAGATTATTGAAGAATATGAATTTTTCTATTAACTATGGATGAACTAGAAATAAATATGAAATGCACTATATCCGCATAATTAATTATGGGTTTAATGTAAAGCATGTTGTCAAGGATATTAATTCTAAGGAATTCCTGATGTAGTGTTTAATTAAAAGCACTCTTTTCCGTCTCTTTTTAACAAGATTTTTTTTGTTCTGATTGCGAACTGCCCTCTGTCCTCGAGATGAAAAAGCTCTTGCACTCTAATGCCGGTCCATTTCCGCCTATTTCCTAATTACGAGAGCTTCCTTCTGCCCAGCCACCGACCGACTTTTGTCATTGATTATAAAATACGATAATTTGGACCATGAATTTTGCTGTCTGAATTATTATATAGAATTCAATTATGTACATAGAATGCAGTTCTACAGCTTCCAAACTTTTTTTTTTGTATTTGTCCACATAAGTCTAAAGAATAAATATTATAAATAACGTAATTGTTTTCTGCAATTGCGAAAAAAAATATAAACAACAATATTTGCTTCTGTTGCCACGGGCGCGGTGTTTTTTCTCGCTCGCATTCAGTACGATGTGCCAAGAGCGAGTGAAACGTATTACTGGCATTAAATTTAAGCGCTTTTTCATTAAATGCGATGATGAATTTTGTCCCTTTCAAATTAGTCCCCATCAGAAAAATCATTTTTAATCCTCGAAGGATTAATGAAACATAGCTTCTACAGCAGTTTGACATTATCTCTTCAATGTTGGCAAACCGTAGTTTATTGTTATGTTTGGGGATGCCAAAACCTTGTATATTAGCTGAATATCTATTTTAATTAAACCCTTTACGGCCCTACGTCGAGTCTCACTCGAAGTCAATCTTGTTCCGGTGGGTTCTAGGTCGAGATTGAAGAATCTAAAGAATAAATATTGTAAACCATCACTTGTCCTTTATTGTCTGCAATTACGAAATAAAAATAAAAACAACATTATTCGCTTCTGTAGCCACGGGCGCGATGGTTTTTCTCGCTCGCATCCGGTACGATGTACCGAGTGCAAGTGAAACCGTGGACGTCGGCGAGTGCGCTTTTCAATTACACGTCATATTGATCCAAATATCCAAATAATAAATCCAGAATATCGATTAAATTATGAAGCATATGAATTACTATTTTTATTCTTAGAATAATCTTTTTTTTTAATGTCATGATATTGATGAATGATTCAACAATATCTTGAAATGCATGGTGGTTCCGTTAGACCCCCTTCGGGCGACTCGGTTGTTTTCGAGCCAATTAATATGATTCATGGATGAAAAAATGTTTAATAGGCAATCCAAGTGAAATCTCTTATAATACCGAAATAATTAAAACTTTTAGACATTATTTAATTCAATAATATATGTCACAAAACATCGTGACCCATCGGTGAGACGTTGGCGTGTGGAATTGGTACACATGCTACTCGCCAGAGTATATACTTATATACCAAGTATATATCTCTCTTAAGCTTTTCACTCTGTCCACTTATAGTCGAATCTATGAGTTACTCTCACTAATTTTTTTTTACAAATTTATTACAAGAGATTAGGAAAATGATAAGTGTTTAATCTGATATCCGATTTAAAAAATGTGTAATTTTGTTGAATTAAATTAAAAATCTTTAGGGCTAATACGTCACGGAGTTTAAAGAAAAATCACACAGAACACATGATGGTATACTTCATTAAAGGGAGCATATACACCGTATTTCATGTCCATCATCAATGCGTTGAATAAAGAAGAATAAAGCACGACTCTCATCTGATGAGAGGTCTTTGGTTCTCTCTAATATATGATAAATGAATTCTACTATTTAAACCTCGAGTGTTCTTAAGTAAATAGCGCGATATTGTAAATGTATGCAGCATCTTATGACGTTTGCAGTAACGTCTTATATATATTGATAAATTCAATAACCGCAGAGTGAAAATAAACAAAATTTTGTTTATGATTGCATTTCGTAAACAAACATGAATTTACGATTCTTTTTACGAGCACGCTGCTTCGCGTTTCGGAGATATTTCCAGCTGATGGATGCTTCCACCGGCCGTGGAATGTTTGAAGTTGCGCTTTAATAAGAACCACATGGTCCTGCCCTCTTGTTGACTGGTTGCTTGTCGTTGAAAATTAGCCGGAATAGGGGGCGTAGCTGCCACATCAGCGTCACCGCTTTTAACAGCTATTTTGGAAGACGTGGGGGAGAGTGTGGACAGTACATATCAAAGGGTTAATCTACGAGCTAATTCGTTCCCGAGGATAAATGACTAGTGTATAAACATTAGCATACACCAGATGGGACATAAATAATAATTTCTTCAATGGTAAACGGTTGTAAATCTGTACAATTCCACTCTTCATGCTCAGGTGAGCTTCATTTTTTTTCTTGTTACCATAACGAACCCCTATTTCTCGTCGACGCTTTTTTAGACACGTGCACACTCGCCCAGAGGTTTCTTCAGAAAAAATATTATATTTGATTGCTGCCGCGGTATTGCGGTAGATTTTTACTATGGAAAAAAATATATTAGAAAATTTTCATTACGCCACAGATGTGTATGTGTGTGCAGTGTCATTACAGGCAATAAATTTTATTATTACACACCATGAATAATTTTACGATTATTCATCCAACCGCCGCGGTGTATACAAATTATCATTTAGTCCGGACATAATTTATTTCCATACAATATTTAGTGAATACAGCATCCCGAAGTTCTTATTTTAATAAAATTTCTCCGAATTCCGGCGGCGCACACACGCGGCCATTTTAATTTTGGACCTGGAAGGGTGGCTGGGCGCTTTGTTCCTGTGGATCAGCGTTTCTATAGATCCATAGATCTCGCGGTACATAATACAGTACATCGTCGGTTCGAATACAAAATTGCCATTGTTTGCGAGACTAATTAATTACGGTGGCGAAAGCCTCTTTTCAGCCCTGTCGCCATTGTGATGCCCGTTGCTAGATTTTGATATTTCAATGCCATCAATCTTGGTTCCCCGAAAAATAACGAGAAAATGTCATAGAATCTAAATATTTATTTTATTAACACACCCCCCACAGATTTTGTAATGTAATCATCTCATAAAATTTTTATTGCCTGTTTATAATGAACACCCCATTGTTTATCAGTAGCTGCTTTCATGGATCCGTTGGTTGTGGAGCTTTTATCCAAGCACCAAGTGCTTGTTGTCTGATTTTCTTGTGACATAAACCACATGTCGGATACGTATATCGATACACTTATGCAGAGATCAACAACATGTGTTTATTTAAATCGAGATTACATCAAAATGTAGAATGGTATTATTACGTAATCTGATTTTCGAGATATTTTTCTACAAATAGTCATAGTTTGCAATTCCCGGGCGAGCACTATGTCTTGGTTTTTTTTATCCCCTAGTCTTGAGAGTAGTATGAAACCCTCTATGGAGTAACATGATACTAATTGTCGTTATAAAATCCGATCTCGGTCTTTTTTATGTGGGCCATTTGTCTTTGGCGCGATCATAATTTATCTTTCCCGGACATTTACACTAATTTATGAGCGTATAATGCGCACATAATGAACATTTTTTTATTCACTTCATGTAACAGCAGCAGACCGCCTTTATGTGGGATAGTATATTAAAGTTTTATTATTTAAATTAAAAAAAAAATAGTAATAATCTGAATTAAAACTGTAATTTTGACGCAAAAAAGGTTCAGCGTCGCTGATACGTATGCTCATATAAACATTCCCATAAGGTACGTTGTGCTTATTGAACACATGCGCTTTTTGTCAATGTTTATTATTACAAATCAACCGTTATTTATAATAAAATTATAGCTCGTTCAAAGACGTCTGTCTCTGCAAATCTTCTGATCATATTTCACGAATTTCAAGATATGAAATATACATTACAAATGATTCGACTAATCAATTTCGTATAAACCCATCCCACGTGCAACCGATGTGCAGTTAAGATGCAACCGCCCACAGCCATAAATCTCGACATAACTAATAATATCCTACCGTGTGTTGCCGGTTTTGTCTTGCACACATTTTATCCGAAACAATTCGTACCATAAGAAAATGGCTTTATTAAACCATTACCATATCAAATATCACGCTGGGCTCGGTCCAGACCCTGTCAGGTGACCCCTGCCTACCATGTTTGGACTCCTGGACCACGCATAACGTGCGCATGATGCAGTTAGGCCACCCACTCTACATGCATTAAGATTAAATAATCGTATCGAATTACCTTCTTAGTGGTATTAGTATTAAAAAATTGTACTCTTTATTACCATCATCATACAAATGATGCTGGGTAACCAGCACGAATTCTAAAAACGGAATCAAGACTTAATACATCGCTGTTTATTAAAAGTATATATATATTTTTTTTTTGACTTCTGCATAAGGTCACTCGGTTGTGGGATCACGATTTGAATTAGTTTATTTGTAGACCTGTCAACGATTTAATATTAATTATGTGTATATTCATGTCACATTTATCTCATTTTTAATGCGGTATTTTATGAAAATTTAAGGAAAATTCTTCAGCCAAATGAAAAGCTTACATATGTTAAATTATTATTATTTTATATGAAATGTATTTACAACGTACACACAATCTATTTATTACTATTATTCTGGGGTATTTTCTTAATCTCTGCTACTTATATACATCCATTTGTAACTTCTGCGATTTTTCAGTGATTGATTGCAGATGAGGTTCGTTTTTCTTATATGTACATTTGTATATGTTTTCTTTATAAATTTTATAATAACATGCAAATGTTTGCTGGATGAGGTAGCGTAGCTTCGAAGATCTATTAGTGTCTTTGTCCATATCATCATTTTTTTTTTGGTAATTCTACTAATTAATTCTATCATCTACTTTACATTTTTCTCTGTAACTCGTTCTTCTTTAACTTTAAATGAAATGTTGGTATTTGAGTTCCTACATTCGTCTGAAATATTATTTATGCCAATTTTTCAAAATTCTTAAATTAAAACCACTAATTACAAATTAAAAAAGCATTAATAATTCGAGTTAAACTCTAAATCGCAGGGAATATTTGCAAATAATCAAAAAAATATTATTTTTAAACAATATTAGTATATAAATTATCGATAGATACTGGATAAATATTATGTTGGATGATTTTAAACTTGGGAAATAAGAAAATGTAAAAAAATATTTCGAGACGCCTATTTTCTCTTTCATCAAGACGGATTCTAATGATTTTCTTGGTTAGATTATTTGCCACACGGTGAAAATAGCATTCGAGAGATTAGGTACGTCAGAGATGGAAGAAAGTTCTGTAGTCTGCTTCTTCAGCATTTCAGTTATTTATATTACGAGTATACCGAGGTCCATTCACAATTTGTCTAAAAATATTTTTTTAATGAGATAAAATGAGCTGAGTACTTAATGTTGTATAATACTAACTCAATAAACTCTAAATATCTTAACCTTTTCCACTCCATGGGCCAGACGTATTGCCACAAAAGGTTTTTAAGCTAACAACTAAGCTTTTTTATTTATTTAAAAATAATAATGTATTTTTTTAATCGAATATTAGATGATTTTAATTCATTTTCGCAATGAATATATCTTTTAATAAATATGTAAAAATATATAATGAGAGTAACTCATAGATTCAACAATCATTCCTTAATATTATATCGATCATATCAAATCTTAGGTATAAAATTAAATAAAACGATTAACCTCTGGTTGAAAGTTATTAAATCGCAAATTCCGCAAAGTATTCTCTGAAAGCTAAGATTAATCCAGCACTATTTACGTTGCACCCGATTGTTTCAGCGACTTCAGCGGCATCACTGTAAATTGCCTTGCGTTTTATAATCCGCATATGTCACCCGTGGGCAAATTATGCAAATTCCTGGCATCCAAATCAGCTTTTCGCGCCGCATGTTGCAATTAATAAACGTCAAATATGCGAAAACGCCCGTTTAATGACGTCCATTGTGATTCCAACACTTGATTACCATAATTATTTTACACTGCCGATTTTTCATATCGCATAAATTACTTTATGCAAATAGTTTTAATAAGCTGTTTAGCCGGTGCGAAATATCGAACAGGGCCGATAGGGATCCCCTCCTCCCGACCGGTGGACCGCGCCACCCTTATCAGTATGCAGATTGGAATTGCTGAATAATATTACGTGTTTGTGTTGTGATCGAGTTTGTCGAAAATAGATTGGCTGCTTGTGTTACGCACGGTAGAGTCCCGATATAGTCAAAAGTTGAGCGATGATACGTTCGATGAAAATAAATATGGCATTTATTTTGAAAGTGGAATATGTGTGTTATTTTTTCGTGCGCGTCTCTATGAAGATGACCGTCGAGCACTTATCCTATTAAATTAGTGGATGCGAGCGTGTTACGAGATGATTCAGCGTGACGCTCCTCGGCCATTGTCTATCCGGAATCCTCGTGTCCTTTGTGCCGCTGACGAAGAACACAATGACTGCTCCAGGACATTATCGTGTCTCTGTGTGTGCACTATGAAATGGGTTTCCATTAGTCAGGCTTTGTGAGACTAAATATTCCCATTCCTCTTTTTACTACGTGTCCCAAAAAAAAACGAGCGAACTTATCTTCGATCGTTTAGCAGCAGACGTCTTCGTGACGCCACTGTCCCGATCGTTTCTGCCGCTGAATGGATGACGGATGAACCGAATCGTGATGATTATTAACAAAAGCGCTCCTTTTTTTCCCCCCCTCGGTCCTTTGTTGCGGCCACGTAATTTGTCGCCATTATTTCATAACTCGTTTTCGGCCTCTTCCGAATTTAATTAGTCAAAGCCGAAATTGCATCCATTGTTTGTCGAAATAATAGTTGATTGGTTGTCGATTAATATCCGTAATTTACCCTCGCGCACATAAAAGTGTGGTAAGCCGCATAGCACGAACGGCAATATAATTATTTGGATGCGCGGATGCTGATTGAGTTGGATGCTTTTTTGACGCGACCCCTCTAAATATTCGACTCGATTAATCGTCGGGTGCATCCATCAATTTGCATCCGATGATGGCGTCCCCTGTTTTAGCGATAATTTAAATTTTTGCTGATGACGCTCGCTAATTGATTGCTTTTTGTTTGTTGCAGGTAATCTATCGACACCACACGCAAATAAAGCTCTATGCATAAAAAGGTATTTTGCAATATTATACGACGAGGACTACAGAATGGTAATATAGAAATTTTGATTAAACAGATTCTGCGATATAACCTGGATCGTACAGTGTAGATAGATTGTTAATTAAGACTAGGATCGGTCAATATTTGGGTGGACGATATTCAGAAAACATCATTTCAATTTTCTAAAACCTCCCCACATAGTTACGGTGACTATCCGTTAAGTATTTCAGGGGATAATTCTGTATTTCAGCAGCCTAGATTGAATGATAGTATATTTGAGTCAGTGGGATGCATCTTTCCAAAAATCGTTTTTTTATTTAATTTTATGTAAGAAAAACAAGGCGAAATAAAAATTGATGACTCTCAGTTGTTTAATAAGTTTAATTGTCCCCGATATTCCCCGAATTTGCTCCCAAAAACATGATATAGTCCATCGAGACCATTCTAAAAAATAAATCGCAGAATTTATCTGAACTGAATGTATTTATAGAAAATGTTCTGATTCATTAACAGAACGGCTTCGAGCTTTAAAATAAATAATCCCGTGAAAGCGTGAATGAAATTCCAGAGATGTGAGTGCGATTTCGCAATAGAAATATAGTCAATAATTTTGTCCAGAGACTATATCCAGATTAATTTTGTATTATATATAACATTTTTACTAAAATTATTTATTACAACTAGTGTGTATTTTTTAAACTAGTGGGAACTTGGGACCCAACATTATTTTTTAATAAAAATCCTCAATGCAATAAAAAAAACAATATTCGCTTCTGTTGTCATTCGTAGAATAATCTATTTTGGGGTATCTGATAGAACCCCTTCGGACAACTGGGCTGTTTTTGGGCTCTGATCTAGGACAAAAATGTTTTTTTTATTTTTTTTATAATTAATATATATAATTACAATACAGAAATATTTTTCGATGATATTAGCCATTGAATATAGCACTTTTTACTTAAACATAAAAAAATAGCATATTAACCTGTTATACACCATTGACACCTTAAGGCGCAAGATATACTATCTGTCATTTTAATGCATTTGCGGTCCGGGGGACTCGAAAACGCGTCATCGCAGGCCAACGTAGAAGTACGGGGGACGCGTTTTCGAGTCCTCGTTGGCGCTGATGTTAAACCAAAAATTATTTATATTTCATTGATACGCAGACCACACTTTGAGAAGTTTTGAGCTATTTTTTTTTAATAGAGTTAACCTTTCTAAACACAACAAAAAAAATATTGACGTAACTTAAATGGTATCAGAGTTACATGGATTTAACTGAAGTACTTTACTTTTGCTATTTTTCGTAAAACTCGGCGCGGAACCCAGCGGACCAGAACGTGTTAAAAATGATCTTCTAGATCTGTTTTAAAATTTAAGCTTTGTATCACCAATTCGAAAAGCGCCGAACAAAGTATAACCATACGGTGTTGCCAGTATGCAAAAAAAATCTAGACGTCAAACAGATTAATACTAATATTTGATATTTTAGCTAATGACACTTTTTGATATTTTAGCTAATGGTATTTTTTTTATATTAATTAAATTTAATTCTAAAATATTTTTCAGTACCTTACACCAATATTTTTAGACATAACATAAATTAATTAATTATTCATGACGAGAATAATAATTACTTTCAATAAAAATAAGTTTTTATTTTATTCATCGTTTCCATCACAACATATATTATGTTCATGCCGGTTTTTATAAAACCAATTTGCGTATTAAATTGATTTTTAAAAACTGGGTCACATTATGCACGTTACAACTTATTTATATCACGGGATGATGGATCGTCTCCCGGCGTTTGATATACTGGGCTATATGTATGAACAACGTCAAAACCAGTGTCGAATCCGGGATATTGATGAGTATGCTTAGCATATTTCACCAAAAAAAAAATTTGACGACATCCGCAAGAAATAATATCACCAATTTCCACTAATTGCGTGCACACCATGTTGAAAACAGCGCGTCTCTCACATGCGAAAGATCATATCTGTCGGATAACATCAAAGCCGGAATTCTCCATTAATAACGTCCTCGCGGCATCTGCTTCGTGTAAAACTGTTTCATCTCAAAATTTATACGTACCGAATGCACAGGATGCAGAGATAAGCCGGCTAGTACCACCGATACACTCCGGAACAACTCCCAAATCGTCCACCGAATATATATTTATATGGCACGTCGTATTTTGACATCTGAAATTAGCAGTAGTTAACGCATTTAACATTTGCCCTGCGCGATGATTAATCGCTCCACATAAATATGAAGTGTCTGGCTGAGCGCTCTTTTTAATTTATCGCAGTAGTTTTTAAAGCTTTAAACTTTCTTCCAGCGTTTTAATGCTGGAAAAGTTTCCGCTCAAAAACGAATTTTAGTTTTATTTCTGCATTACATCATCCGGACGAATATGTGACCACAGTGTTAAATATAGGGGGGACCGTAAATTACTCAAAATTTCTGCAATGGGCTCATTCACACTTAGTTTGTGTCGAGACAAACAATACGAAAAGGACGAACCCAAAAATTAGATGATGATATCTTGAAGGCGACGATGGATTCAGATCCTCGTCAAACAATTGAGCTAATATCATTGAAGATTAGCTGTCCGTGGTCTACTGTTCAGGATCATCTTAGTTTCATAGGAAAATCGTACAGGCACGAAACTGCGCGTCTCTTTTGTCTCAGTATGAAGCCGATCCATTTTTGCGACGAATTCTAACTGGAAATGAAAGTGGGTGATATCCTCCACGGTAAAAACAATAGCTTTTTTCCGGAGTAGCACGAAGAAGGTCCTTGTTTGTGTGTGGTGGGATTTTTCAGGAATTATACACTATGAATTGCTTGAACCTGTTCAGACCGTTACAGCGTCAGTGTATTGGGAACAACTCGAAGGAATAAAACAAGAACTCATAACAAAACGATCTGTCATGGTCAATAGCAAAAAAGGATCCTTCAACACGATAAATACATGCCAAAATAACACAGTAAAAAATAAGGGAGCTTGGATTAGAACATCTAACTCATCCATCCTATTCACCGGATTACTACCTTCTCAGATAGTTAGAGCATACATTAAGAGGTAAACAATTTAATAATGTTGGAGAAGTGAAAAGTTTTTCAATGAAAAATCAAAGGACTTTTTAAAAAGGGATTCGAACCACTGCCTTTACGCTCGCAAAAAGTGTAATAAAATGATGAAAATTATTTGTTGATTAGTATTTAAGATGTTTTTAATAAATAATAGGTAAAACGGAAAGAAATGACATTTTTTCTGGTGCGTCACTTTATAACAATTTTGTCACCGGTTGCCGTTGAGTTAGCATGTTGTATTTGGTATCATTTTAAAGCACTGTTTTTACTCTTATCATTTTTATATTTTTTTATTTTCTTTGTCGTAGTAGAAAAATGCAGAAGCCTTAGATTGAAGAGACACATTTGCGGTATTTCATGCTTTTTTATTTGATAATGGATTAAAGCCGAAAGAAGCTACACAGAACATCTGCGATATTTATGGATATGTCTTGAAACTGTGAAAGTGCTTCAGATGGTTTAAAAAGTTCAAAAGTGGTGATAGGGAATTAAAGGACAAACCAAAACAGGAAGACACCTCAAAATCGACGATGATGTCTTAAATCCATTGGTTAAAGCTGATTCGCGTAAAACAGCGAAGGAATTGTCACATGACATTGGCTGTCTTATAACAACTTTGCAAGATCATTTGAAAAGGTTGGAAAAAAATAGACAAGAATTTTGGGTATCGCACGATCTCTCCCCAATGGCCTTGGAGGAACGCGTAACAATCTGTGCATCTTTATTGTCCAGACACGAAACAGATCCATTTCT
>JAGXCT010035128.1:0-10391 GCA_022495035.1 Philopotamus ludificatus
AAAGGATTAAATGATACTTGCATAGCATGTCGATCCGAGAAGGGGTTAGACGCTCATTGCACAAACAAAAAAGACGTGTCGCGGTTAAAGCTTTCGTGAGGTTTACATTGAATCCCATTGATGGAAATGTCGAGGGCCATCCCCCGTCCCGCGGCCAATGGGCCGAGAGGGCACAGCAATCAAGGAAGCGAGCACTATTAGGGTGACAATAATTTACGAGTCAACCCACACGATCAATGGGCGCACGGCCCATTTAATAGCTTAATGCCCATTTCATTTTATTTAAATGCCGTCATAATATTTATTTTATGCGTCGGGTGGCGTCGCGACGCGAATACCATTGGACTCGATCGTCCATAAGTGACAGCCGGGCGTCGAAAAGGTTAACGAATTCCCATTGAATTAAACGCCGCGTTGTATCAAATCACGATCCCGCGGCGCATCGGGTATTCGAATTATGCGATCTTCCGCGTAATCGCGTTAAAAAGTTAGACTTGTCGGTTGTTTCAGTTGCAAAATTAATTAGGACACGCAAGTATTTGAATATCCGCGCAATTTCATTGTCGGAAATTAAGTTTTTGGCAATACACGGGATAGAATCGCGCAAAATGTATATTTTAATTATTACATAGTTTAATAAATCTAATGACGAGATTTGATACGGCCGAGACGATCACTGCTAAAGAAGATGGCGATACTTTGGATTACGGCAAAAAAAAGACGACCATAGATGGCTCCACTGTAGCTAGTAGTAATATATTTTTTTAATGAATTACGGACCATAGATGGCTCCACTGTAGCTAGAAGTAATAATATTTTTTTAAATGAATTATGAGCCACGGAGTTCCATATTCGTTCTCATGAAGCTACTTATACAATATATGACTAAATATAAAGAGAAGCAGGATCATAATAACCTACAGTACATATATAAAACTATATTTTATTTTAAATTTATATGGCTTAGATTGCATCCTTACGCCAGGGGTCGAATAATACAGAGACGAAAATCAAAAATTGGAGACTGAATTGAGGACACAATTAAAAGTTGTACGTGCATTGTTCACAGAGACAGTTTGCATTGCGTCGGGGCGCAGGCCCCTGGGGCTACCGACGCCCTGCGTCGCGCCTCCCATCGCCCCTCTACCCTACGCTTCATCCCCGTTGCATAACTTCCTCTTCCTGCCACCGTCTGCATCGGAAGCAATGGCGGCGGTGGCACCAGCTACCGAATTTATTAGATCAGATGACGACTGGTGTATGCTGAGCGCCAAAATGTGTCTCAAGAAATTTGCAGTAGCGAGAATAAATATTTAAAATAGAAAAAATCAACTGCATGTATGTACAGCCATCCCTTGATATACGCGAAATACAAGACCGACCGTTAAGGAACATAATTGCAATGATTGGATTGACTAAGATTTTGAAGGTATTTTTGAATTACGTAGATCTCCGTGGAAATGTAAGAAAGAGCAAGAAATTGAAGGTAGCCAAGAATTTTACCTTGAAGAATGATAGTTAAGTAAATATGTAATAGGTTATCCGGAAAGAAATCTAGGTTTTCATATACTCGCACAGTGAAATTGCATGTTATTTATTTATTGTATTCTTCGTCAGCTTTAGTTTTATGTCGTGAATTTTGTCCTGAAGTCCGAAATCAATGAAGATAATATTCGTCACCTCATGCTGATTTTTCAAGATCAGGGCTAGAAACCGCCAAGGTCGCAAAAATCATCAACGTAATTTAAGGTCTAGTGCCGACTGAAGATTGATGTTAATTTTGTTTTCGGCGATTTAAATCTGGTGATAGGGTATTACAGGACGCCTCTAAATCAGGAGTAATGTTTAATGACGACATCCTCGCCAAACTATTGAAGAATTATCGCAAAAACTCGTATTTTCAACGTTGCCATAAACAAGATGGGCTTTATAATACTTGAGTGCCACATGAAGAGGCCTAGCATAACTAAGAACAACGGGAGGGAGATCTCAACCTTTTAATGGATAGTTTACGATAGAGTAAGATAAAAAAAAGTAATGTTATTTCAAGAAACTAATACCCGTTCCGACTCCAGAGCCATGATTAACACTTCGGAGGTTTATGCATTCGATGGATTATGGAGATTATTAAAACTAGGCGAAACTATAACTGCAGAAGTGTATTGTTGACACGTTGAATTTATCAAAATTGATTGACACTATGAAATTTCATAAAAAGGGTATCGAAAAATTACATGAGAGACGTAAAATGGATGTAATGATTTTAGAAAAGTATTTGTAATTAAATTGATAATAATAATAAATATTGTGATTGTATGTTAAATGATTGTCATTCGTTATTTTACATGATCTTAATATATGAATCGGATTAGAAAAAAATGGATAACCGATCCGTCACGGCGGCTTGTAAGAATCGGTCTTGGGGT
This sequence comes from Philopotamus ludificatus, assembly GCA_022495035.1. Classification (NCBI taxonomy): domain Eukaryota; kingdom Metazoa; phylum Arthropoda; class Insecta; order Trichoptera; family Philopotamidae; genus Philopotamus; species Philopotamus ludificatus. The sequence goes on from JAGXCT010035128.1 coordinate 2,427, forward strand.
CTATATTTAATAGGAAATAGACCACAAGCATTTCAAGTCAATATATTGACTTTATTTAAAAAAAAAAATGGATTATTTTAAGGATAAAAATAGGTATTCATGATATGCTCATAATTTTGTCGATATTGGTAATGTCTCGCTGCAGACTGCCACTCTTGCCGCATGTGTCAATTGCACGGTTTCACTCGCACTCGGCACATCGTACCGGACGCTAGTGAGAAAAAACATCGCGCCCGTGACAGCATAAGTGAATATTGTTATTTTAATTTTTTTCACAATTGCAGACAATAAAGGACAATGATTATTTAAAATATTTATTCCTTTCGACTTTTTTAGACAAATACAAAAAGTTTGTGACATGTAGGATTTATATTACTCGAGAAAAATCAAAAACTTGGGGTCCCAAATAGATCCAATCGGCAGGGCTAGGATGAGTATGCCAAGAGACGCGGACATTACCATAAATATTGACATCTAAATAAAATAATACATTCATCAAAGTAAGATTCAACAATATGAAAATAATTCTGTGGTTCTTCTCGCACGTGGCGATAAGATGACTGGTAATGGTCAGAAACGCAATGAAGAAAATCATATCTAATAAGACATGCTATAACCTCGTAGCAGTTGTAAGGAGGACTGCAAAAGCTTATCCTCTCAAAATCTCGCCATGGTCACGCTCAAAACATCATCGATAACAAAGAAACAAAACTTGAATTTTAACAATGATAGATTTTCCCATATTAAATTAGTCAATAACTTTTAAATTATTTTTAATTTACTCTTAAATTGTAAAACTGTAAAATATTAAGATGTTTAATATCAAGTTACAGTTCTCAAGTAATTTCCTATTTATTTATGGACGAATCAATTCCGTTTTCGTTGATTTGAAATCAGTTGCGTGATTTTTCACGCATTACCGCATCAGTGCGCGGTCAAAACCGGAAGATTTGATCGATTGTTATACATATTAAAATAATTGATTTTTAAAAATGGCTCTCCACGTCCCTGGCTTCGACTGAACGAATAGGGGGAGCCCGAGCGGTAAGTAGCATGTGTAGTGTGATTCGAAATATGTTTGGGAGAGATGTCCCGACATGAACTAGACAAAGAGTGTTTGCGCCGGCATATTGTCCCCCGGAGGGGACGCCTTTCATCATCATTAAATCTATTAGAGGACACGTGTACCGTGCTGGTACAACAAAAAATCTGGATCTGATAACTCCTATATAAATATCATCACGCTCGATATGATAATATATTAAATATATAAAGGGCAATGTAACATTTTTTCAATATAAACAATGTGTTATTGTTGAAATTTCAATAATAATCGGCGTCATATAAATTATTCGAGATCCTCGAGTTTGATCCAAGGGTGGTTTCGATGCCCTATCAACTTAAATACATACAGAGTGCCATCGAAAACGAGGGGGTCGCGATGAAAGAAACAATATTCTATTATAATAGTTCATGAATATCCCATCAAAGGCATCTAATTCATTATTCACTTTGCAGAGCGTTGGAAAACGATCCGGGTTTTCGCAATGTATCGACACACTTTCGTCGCTCGTTTTCCGTCCGCATTTTCCGCGTACAATCGCGATAATTGGCGTCGTGATATCGGTGTTCATTATGCAAAACGACAAATGTGTTATTTGCGCGGAATTTGTATTGTGTAATTGTTGGAAATTATCAAGCCCCAAAAACGGCACATGTGCCCGGGCCAATTACACAGAGTGTAAAACGCAGTTATCGTTCGTTAAGTTCCACACGGCGCCGGCCAATGCTAACTCAAATGCTTTATTCGCGAAATTGCGTATTGCAAATTTAAAAGTACGCCCGGAAAACTCAACGAAAATCTATGAAAATAACTAATTTAATTCGAAAAAAAACACAAAAAAATGTGTGAACGATTTGATATACTAAGAAATTTGTCTAAAAAAGTCTAAGGAATAAATATAATAAATAATCGATGGCATTTATTGTTCGCAATTGCGAAAAAAGAATAAAAACAAAAATATTCGCGCGCGATGTTTTTTCTCGCTCGCATCCGGTACGATGTGGCGAGTGCGAGTAAAAGCGCGAATGACATGTACAGCGAGAGCGTTGTCATTTACGAGAAAAAATCTAAAATATCGATCAAATTATGAATAACTATTTTTATGCTTAGATTATTCATCAATATCTTGACTTGAAATGCTCAAGGGCTATTTTCAAGGGTTATAAGGTTCCTTAACAATTCTACGACTTATAACCACTGAAATATGCCAAAAAATACAGGCTTGTTTTTTTACTTAAACCTACAAGTAAAAGATTAAATTATTATGAACACGGGTGACCAAGTTATTCAAATGGAAGCTAGTTCTACGGGAAAAGCAGTTGAAAAATGAAGATTTAACGCACTTTCCGACATACAATACAACATAAACAAATCAAATTTAAGTAAAACAGGCATAAAAAATACACGGAAAAATATTTAAACAATTAAAATATATTCGAAACATTTGCAGATTTTAAATCTATTGAAATACAAGTGTCAAGAAGAAAACTTGTTATTCTATACCATACTTTACGAAATAAACCTGGGTTTTTATGGAAATTGATTTTAAAGATTTCCTTTTTATATCAGCCTTTTATTATGACGCACTTGATCTAAAAATTAGACAATAATTCTCATGGAAATACCTAATTGTTCAAAAGGATGAAACATATCCCAATTTCTCATTTTTTTTTTAATTCTGAAGGTTGCAACTTTATTTGTTTACGATAAATGTTATAAAACATTAAAATCCAACTTCTGCATAATTCGTTACTCTCATATTTAGGGATCGTGACTATTTTCCATCCTTGAATACTCCAGATTACTATTTTCCAAGATCTTCTGCTTTTCGCATCTCGCATTGCAACCTCACTGCCCTTCGATTTCATATAATTGTATCAAAAGAATTATCCTCTATTTTAGAAACCTTCTTCATTACACTTTATGAGCCGTTCACGTCTTTTGGCGTGATTTTGTAGCCAAGCGTTATGAGCCGTTCACGCCTTTTGGCAAAAATATATTCTCACACCCCTCACCCTACATCTTTCCTTGATGACGATGCACAATGTAATTCTACTATTTGACCACAGATGGATACACGTGCATGTTAGCTTGGATTATCATCACATGAAACCATGCGGCCCTCAGGCTAGGTTTGATGTAAAACGTTGCGGCTCATAAAGTGTTAAAAAAGTGATATTTCTTTACGCTTATATTTGATTTTTTCACGAATCTTTCGAAAACGTCCATTAGGATTAAAAAATGGAAACGCCAATCAACCACGTTCTGCAATAATTTGTTTTGACAATAAAATAATAAATAGTTTATTTTTTTAAACTAAGTTATAGTCGTTAATATTAATATGTGAGAAGAATTAAATTGTACAGGCTACTACAAATTACTCTTTACATAAATTTGGTTTAGATGAAATAAAGGTTTTTTTTTAAAAAACTGCGATGGTTTATACAGTGAACTCCGTTTTTATGTGCCCGGGAATTCACGTTTTTCCGCTATTTGCGTTCAATTTTTACAATCCCGTTTTATTTTCTCAATATTAAAATAGCATTTTTTAATGAACTCCTCATTATTTAGTACTTTATGAGGAGGCCGTGTCACCTTTACGACAGGACAAACACCGAGACTGATTTGCATTCGGTAACTTTTCGGTAGACCCTCGCGGACCCTCCCCCACCCACTGGCCACCCGCCAGTGTCACGCGCGCGCGCCAGTCTGTTTTATTTTGCAAATTGGATTTCTTTGTTTCAAGCGTCGCATCGGCCCCGGCGCAATTAAGGGCCAAGGGCTGAGGGCTGTTTTGTTTTGTGTAAACACCCCGATTCATTTTTATTTGCGAATAAAACGCTAGGGCTCAAGTGATCAAGTGATCTAGCCGATTGTTCTAAAATGCGACTGAGATTTGGACAGGGCCCTTGGACAAGTATGCTAACGGGCAGTTCTAAAGCTCGACGAGTTGACGCAGAGGGCCTCGCGCATGCGCATTACTTTTACCATGTATTTAATTAATTTGGCACTTAATGATGAAAAATATTTCTTAATGGATTCCAGAGAAAAAAGTACTTATATTTACTACAATAAAGTAATTTCAAGTCTAACTTTCGTTGAGAAATTAATATAATAATGCTTAATGTATTTTCAGTGCTATTAAAAATCAATAAAAAAAATAAATCTTAATTTCACACAATTTTGTAACAAAATAATATATTATCTGAGCTCAAATCCAAGGGACATTTTCTTCCTAATAATTGATCACAGACGAATTCGAAGTATTATTGGATCGATGCAATGGATTTTACGTTTTTTAGGCATTTTGTATCACCATCGTTTCTCATAACATTCATACATCTTTCTTTATTATATCGTTGAATTAAAAATCTCTTGACTTCAAAGCAAAAAATGCGAATTGATTGAGTTTTCTTTATATTTTTCAAGAGCGACGTTCAATTTTGTTAATAGTAAACAATATTCTTCCGTTGTAATTGTTTGATTACGTTCTAAGAGTTAAAAATAGACAATACCCTTGCAATCCCATCAAACACAAAACATTACCTTTTTATAGATTTCGGTTAATGGGGCTTCCCAAGGTATATTCCAATGTTTTTTCCGTGTTACGTTATTGTACACTACCCATTTATCATCTCCAATCACCAATCGATGCAAAAAGGGTCGTGCTTTTGTCTGTTGTAACATGTTGAAACATGATTCAATAAATTGGCATCAGACAATTGTCAAAAGTCGTACCGCGAAACCATCCAATACGGTCGATTGGTTGGCTCCCATATTCACCGGAACCTCCCTGGTGTTTAAATGTGAAACGTTGTGTATTATGACTTTAAACTTGTCATCAAACTTTAAAGAAGTATCCTTTATATAAAAGGACAATTTCAAAAGCGAGAAAAAATCATTTTGCTAGGATTATATAAAAATTACTTGACTCTGGGGATCAACCCTATAAAATACGTAATACAAAATAAAACTGATATCTTTATTACGTATATATTTTATTTTAATAATCTCAGGCTAAAAAAAAAATATTCGGCAGTCATGGGATTCGGTGAAAAATTCACATTCGGAGCAATCTAATCGGAGAGCGTTTTCAATTTAGACCGCAAAGGGTTGGCCCGTAATGTATGAAGGCGAAAATAATTATTGCCCGTAATAAATAACGGTCGTTTACAAGTGTTAAAGATAATTTTCAGTAGCAATTTACAAATGGGGCCCCGGCGTGTGTGGGGCTCCGCCCCTCCCCGCCCCCCCCTAGCACGCATCCTCCAGAATCGTTTACTAGATTTACTGTTGGATGTTAGAAGCTAATGTGGACCGGTCGTACATCTGCGGGGCCGATTAGCGAAAGCTCTCGATATCGCGAGCCTGTGTGTAGGCGTACTCAGAAAAATTAAATATGGCATTATTTCAGAAAAACCTGAAGAAATACGATCGCCATTTGATCAGACTAGAAATCGATGGGATAACTTTTCGAGTTAAAGCTAAAAAAACAAGATCATTTAAAGGCACATAAATAAGAAAACTTCCTGTTGATTATTCGCAAGAAAGGGGGCAAAGATGGATAGAAAAATCGCTGAAGATTATTTTAAAGCTAAATGAATAAATGAATTTTTGTTCAATATCTTAGATTTTTTTTAAAGACATGGATTATTCTAAGAATAAATAGTTAATCATGATCATGATATGCTTCAAAATTTGATCGATATGTCGGCAATGTCTCACCGCAGACTCGTCGGACATGTCAATCGCACGTTTCACTCGCACTCGGCACATCGTACCGGATGTGAGCGTGAAAAAACATCTCGCCCGTGGCAACATAAGTGGATATTGTTCTTTTTGCAATTGTAGACAAATAAAGACAATGATTATTTATAATATTTACTCTTTAGATTCGAGATAACTCGAAAAACTTGGGGTCCCCAATAGACCCATCGGGACGTCTAGGATTAGGCTGCCACAGAAAGCAGGTCTGTCGCTAGATCAGTGGTCGCAAAACGGTCGCTCGCTAGCGGCATTTCGGTAGTTCGCGTCTCAAATTTGGGTCTCAAAATTTATTGTTGGACTCCGAAATGAAATATTTCTCGTACAAAATTTCAATGAAATGATTAACGAGTTGCCGTTGTGGTATGAACTTCTAAGTAAAGTTCTGTTGGTTGAGTAAAGGACATGTTCTTCATCGTTTTAATGAACTTCTTTGAAAAATTCAACTAATATTCATTTTAGTCGAATTTTTCAAGGAAAGTGATGGAGCATACTCAGTGCTTACAAATTTTGAATGGCTGGGGGATTTTGTCTTTCTTGTCTCACAGAAAAAATAAATGAACTGAAAGTTCAACTACAGGGACAAGATAAAAATTTTGGGGAAATAATCTCTAAAGTACAGACATTTTCCAACAAACTTATATTCTAGGAGCACAACCCAAGTCGTGGAGAAGTCAAATATGTTCCCTGTTTAAAAGAGAAGCTGGAAAAAGAAATAAATCGTGAAATCTATAAAGAAGAAGATCATGTCCAGATTCTTTCAAACTTGGGAAAACCGTTTTAAGGGAAAGCTACTTGTAAAATTTGTTTCACCTCCAGTTATATCATCAGAAATGAAATTGATAGAATTTCAATGTGATTTGTCCCTTAAAAGTATTGCTTCAATTGTAGAATCTGAATGGTCTTTCGCACTAACAGAAAAGTATCCAATTTTAGTTCGAATTGCGCTCAAAATTTAGGCATTGGTTTGTTCTACTTATGTGAATCAATGTTTTCCATTATGGAGATGGTTAAAAGTAAATCACGCATCAAAAGTAACGCACACAGCCGGATGGCTTCACTCCCCCAATTACACGACTCCAAATAACACGGTCCCGATTTTAGTGTTAGTGGGAGTTTAACTGTATTCCAGGTTTTCTATGTATAAGCGATGCAGAAATTATTTCCAATCTCAACCACGAGGAAAAGAAAATGTGGATGCAAGTAAAGAAATATAAATTATCAATCGTATTAGTCACAAGACAGAACTGACTACTGTTAACACGGGGGATTTAAATATAAGGATATAATAGCTCTTAAGAAAACTAGAAATGAAATAAGAAAATCGTTGAAAAATCCTTGTAAGCAAATTAGAGATTTTCTTAATAAATATTATACATGTTAAAATAAAAATCTGCAAAGATATGTAAACGTAATTGTATTACAAAACGAAAAAAATATGTATACAATGAAACCCCATTTTTACGTTTTTGAAGGGACCGATTATTAGAACGAAAACGTAGATTCGGGGTTAGAAAAAAGTGAAAATTATTTTTTATGAAATAAAAAACGTAAAAGCGGATATAAAAGTACTAAAATAAAACGGGATTGTAAGAATTGAATGCATATATATAGCTGGAAAACGTAAATTCCGGGCACGTAAAACGGGGTTTTACTGTTCACAGATGGTTAAAATATCAAGAAGAGATTAGAAGTATTAGATTTATTATACTCTATTTTATGCGTTATTTTTACGGCTCTCATTCTTTTCGATTTAAAATAACAGGATATAATAATATATAAAATTTGAAAGGAATGGATGGAAAACAACCTAGCGATTTGTTTTAGATAATTTTTGGAGTAATGGTTGCAATAAAATCCCTCGATTTACGCGGTACCCATTTTACGCGATTTCACTTTTCCGCGGTCAGAAAAAACAATATATTTTTTTAAGAAAACATATTTCGTGGCATCATCATGGTCAAAAATTTGCGAGACGATTGAGCACTGTATTTCGTGGCAAGTGTCACTCAAATGCAAATATTGCATCAGATTACTCCGACTTCAACGACCAGACGTCTGTAACCCCCTCCATTGCGCGTGTAGTACGTCAAATATTGTTGTAAGTTTTGCATCTCTTGCAAAAACTTATAAACTGA
>JAGXCT010035128.1:16224-47013 GCA_022495035.1 Philopotamus ludificatus
GCTCATAACGCTTGGCTACAAAATCACGCCAAAAAGCGTGAACGGCTCATAAAGTATTAATATAGAAAACATCTTACTTTTCATTATCACCGGCCGAGTAGATTGTATTTAATATTTTTTTTGTGCGATTTTTCATATTAGCGTCATATTCGGTAGAATTATTTCTGGGTGAATTTGTACTGCGCTGCGAAAATTCATGAATATCTTCCCGCCGCTTATGCTTAGGCAATTGTATTTGAAATATTTCTTGCCATACTTGAAACAATCCTTTATTCATATCCTTTTGTCCGATATTGCAAGAATTGACGTCTGATAATTTTATCTGAAAATCGATTAACCGATAAAATCAATAAAATTTGTATTCGATTATTTTATCAATTACCTGTTTTCCTTTCGCTTTGAAAAAATGTAGAATGCCTAAACACGACCGAATATCGTTATTGGTTTTTTCGCCGAGCGCAGTGAGAACGGAGGCATCAACATTTAATCTTTCGTGTAAAGAAATTTCGGATAAGCGTTGAGTGAGCCTCGTTGTTTGCGTCGGAGGGAAATGCATAACAAATGCCACTTGCCTATGTATTCGTGTTAAAGATTAATTAATTAATAATACATACGTATATAATCATAATGAAAATGTTTAACCTAAGAGATTTAAGAGATGATGTGTATGCATCATTGCATATACAAATAATCGGACGTTTCATTATGTGAGGTTTAGCCTTTTGTCCTTTTTTCGCTTTTTCCATGGGCACTCCAGATATAAATTTAATCATATATTCAATCGCAGGAAGGGGAGCTCCATCAATTTCATCTATTTAATAATAAAAAAACCATTATAACGACTCAAATAAACAAACGTAATCGATTAATTGAACATTAAAATTTACCTAGAATTAGACAATTTGGACGATTTTCCTGATCGAGTACCGATTTCATTTGTGTAGCATTTTCCAGAGCCAATTTAAATGCATCCACATTTCGGTCATCGGAGGCATTAACTTCGACCGGTTTATATCCGGCATGTTTGGCAATCATGTGAGCGAGCGTTGTCTTTCCGCAACCGGGTGGACCGCACAACAAAGCTATTTTATATTTCGGTCTGCTATGTTCGTCGAATTCATTGATGAAATTTTCCTGTGGATTAATCTTTGAAAACTTTCTATTCGTGCCGAATTCAAATTTTCCAGAACGTTTATTAAACTTATTGGATAGATCGACCTTCTTAACTTTTATTTCTCTATTGAAAACAATCTGTAATAAATGTTTGTATTATTAATATGGTTATGTAATTTGTTATAAATTAAAATTAAAATGTAAAATGAAGACCTTGTCCCACATTTTTAGCCATTGAAGAAGTGTACGATTAGTGGATTCGTCCGATAATAATTCGATATATTGCATTGGCTTGTATTGTTCAACCCACATTTGAGAATTACTGCCGTCGTTAATGTCAGCTACTTGACAATCTGTATCCATTTGATTTGTGTCATATAAAGGATCCGTTGATTTTTTTTCCAGCTGTAAATGACAAGTCATTATACTCTTTTTTAAGTAATAATATAAAAAAATTACATTATTCTTAAAAAGTTGTCTTCTCTGAAGTACAGTAAAACCCCCATTTACACTATAGTCGGGACCATGTAATTTGGAGTCATGTAATTGGGGGAGTGAAGCCGCCCGGCCGTGTGTGTATAGCCTGGCACGTGTTGAATACACAGACGCTAGCCAACGTTTGACTCTGTATATGAATGTGACAGCGCAATTTAGAGGAGATTTCTGGCGAATATTTCAACTCAGCGCGTAATTCGGAGTAGTGTAATTGGGGGTTCCACTTAGTCGTAAAAAAAATAATATTTGAAACAAGTTAGAAGAGATTAATTACAAATTAACTACAAATGTTTGATACCCGACACATTTTTTTATTGAAATTATACTTGTGATGGGGAAATCCTTATTATCGAGTACAATACAGTAATTATAGACTGGCTACTCAGGGAGAGGAAACATTTTTGCATACAAATAGGGCTATATAATTCACAAAATGACAACCAGCTGCGGTTTATTAGTGGACGGTCATCCTAACTGATATCTATGTTAAATTGATTTTTTGTAATTTTGGAAAAAACTTTATGGCTTGCAATGTTTGCTGATTGAGTTCTCGTAGAATGAATATGCCCTCTATCTGGACCAGCTGCAGAATGCTAGCTTCATTGTTTCAAACCCAGGCAAATGTAAGTGAATAAATAGCAAGATGCGTCCGAGTGCAACGACAATATCGTCAAATTATTGGCCGAGGAATCGGCAACATTTATAACTACAGCCACTTGCCGACTGAAGACTGAGAATAAAAATAACAAATAAATATGTTATCGAAAATAATATCGTCCAGATATTATTGGACATAATTAACTTATTAAATTTTCTTAGCCCCAACATTTTTTAAATATATGTATTAATAAAAATACAATAATGCTTTACGCTGTAAATTCTTTGTCGTTTTGAGCAATACTAGGTGAACAACAAAAGGCTATTAAATCGGCTCGTCCTAACCAAAGGGTTAAATTACTCCAATCATAACAGACTGTTGTTGTCTAGAAGCCACGACATTGGTTATTTTATTTGTTTTCTGATAACGACCCAACATGAGTTAATAATTGACTGGTGAATAAGATTCAATCAGAGAAATGACCTGGCGAATGAGACGCAGTAACTAAAAATGCGTATTGGGTCGAGACAAGTTCTAACTTGCGCACAACTCTTTGGCGACGTGGATAACTGTGGACGAAAATCTGCCCAAAGTACTCGCGTCCCACGCATAATAAAAAAATGAGTGCATATGCAAGACTGTCCGCGAATGTGTTAAGCATCTAAGTTATTCCCTAATCCTTGCTTCCAAAAATTAACTGCTAAGCTAATTACAAATAATTAAAAATGATACATTATGTAAATCATTCTCTTGCCTATACTTTACGTATTTTTAACCAATAGTAATAGCATTATTAATATTGAAATATTTAAAAAAATAAACACACCGAGAAATCGATGCATGTAAAAATGATAAAATCAATGTATGAGATGAAATTAGATTGAAGAACACTGTTTTCGAGAATGACATAAAAAAATGAAGCATATGTGATTTATTTCTGACACAAAACCCATCGGTTGTATTAAGATGATGCAATATCGCTTTCATCTCTTGAAATATTTTATGTATTTAATGGGGAGGATATTCGAATTGCATCATGATCATGATTAACATGTTATATTCCGGGTATAGGCTTCTACGAAATTAAATGACCTATAAAAAAGTGGAAAAGTCCCGGGAGAAAATGGAATTATTACAGAGCTTGAATTACCCAAAGGTTGAAGAGTATCCCCTACTGAAGGAATTTCAAAAACTATTCAGCTAATAATTGAAACCGTCATAACTCTAGCGGCATAAAGTAAAAGTCTAGTTACTTAGATAAAACAGTCCGGGCCATTTTACCAAAAAAAAATAACGACTCTAAATTAACGAATTACTAATAAGGACGACTCGTATACAAGTCAGCTGGACTGTTGCTCTGACTCCGCGAGAACTCGTATACGTGTCCCCTGGACTGCAATGTGTTAACATTTTAATCGAAACTAACCCTTTGCACTCCGATGTCGAGACTGTCTAGACATCGAGTTTTTACTGGCAACTCCGTGTCTAGACAGTCTCGACATTTTTTACTCCAGTTCAGCTAATGCTTAAAATGCTATACGAACTATTATTTTTTACATTTGAAACATTGTGTAATAGTCAGAGCCGTACCTGAAGGCAGTAAGGGGGCATTTGCCCGCGGGTGCACAAGTCTAAAATTTAAACATAATTTATCGAAATTTTGCTTAAAATGTTTGGAGTTGCTGGTAACATTTTTGAAAATCCTTCGGAGTGCAAAAGGTTAAGCTTATTTTTTTTTCGGGTTTATTATTTTAAAAATGGTCCTATGGTCGTAATTTATGGTTTAACAAGTAAGAACCAGCCACTTCGTAAAGTTAACGGATCAACCTGCACCACGATTACGTAGTCAACTAATGCGGTTCTTGGTAAGCTCCAAAACCAGGTAGTGAGTATTCATTGAAAAATTCGTAATAATCAAACGATTTGTACAAAAATTATGTTTTTTTTTGTTGAATTAGTATAAGTTTTGCTGGTTTTTAAAGTAGGGTTTAAAAATGTCGTTGTTAGATAAACCAGTAAATAACTATGGACCGATCTCGCTCTTACCACATCTATATAAAATCTTCTCTAATAAATGGAATCTCATAAAAGCTAGATCAACTTCAACCACCAGAGCACGCTCATAGACCATATTCACACCCTCAGATATATTATATAAAAAAAAGGGCAGTATAACAAGCCTCTGTCCCCATCAATGTCTAGCGTATGAATACTATGAAAATGCCTTTGATAGCATCCTGGGCTTTGTGTGAATCGCTCCAAAGATCCCAGATTGACTACAGATACATTGAAATACTGAAGTACTAATACAAATCCGCAATAATAACTGTCCAATTACACGAGAACACCAAACCGATATAGTTGAGATTAAGAGATGTAAGACACGGAGATGTAATCTCCCAAAAACTATTCATCTGTGCGTTGGAAGATGTGTTTAAAGTTCTACATTAGGAAGGAAAGGCCATCAATATAAATGGAAAATATATTACACATCTCAGATTTGCATGGCATATTCATTTATTCGGAAAATCTCGAAGAAATATTGAGAGACCTCTATGGTGCCTATTAATCAACTGCAAGAATATGTTCACCTTGGCCAGACCATTCAGCTAGGGCAACAGAACTTTAACAAGGAGTACGAGAGAATACAACTGGGATGGAGAACTTTTGGGGAACAAAGACATATACAGTTAACCCCCCCCACTAACACTAAAATCGGGACAGTGTAAGTTGGGATAGTGTTATTGGGGGTAAAGCCTGGCACTTGTCGTATACACAGACTCTAGCCAACGTTTGACTGTATGCACCGCACAGACGGCCGCCCGACTGTGCGTGTACAGCCAAACTCGTGTCAAATGAATAGTCGGCCTTGAATATTTCAACTCAGAGTGTAATTCGGGATAGTGTAATTGGGGGTCTACTGTATTCATTTCTCAAATTTTGTAATCCCCTGATCCTTCTAGAATATGATTCTAGAAGGATCAGGGGATTCCGGCCTCTCAAAGTGTTTTCTATACTAGGCATATGTATTTAGTAAAGTGACCTAATCGACACGTGTCATGGCCATTCCTGCCTCCAGAGTTTATATATGGATGTCCTAGAGTTTTAGGTTTAGTTGAAGATCGTTAGTCATCTAAGAAGGCGATAGCCTTTCCGGATAGAAAGTCATCAATGGTCATCTATAAAGAAGCTAATGTCTCGTTGCGTTCACCATTATATCCATATCGAATCCCGAGAGAGTACCACGTAACAATATCATGAATATAAAAATAATATATTTTTTAAAAAAATGTTGACTTGTAATGATTGCAGTCCCCCAGACCCCATTTGGACGACGTGAAGAAAGACATAGTGCTTTAATGATAAAATGATTTCCTAGTTTATTGGCAAAAAAGCCTTCTAAAATAAAACTTGTAGTGTTCATCGTATTAACCTTCCCTTTCCGATGAGGTATTTTGATTCCACATGATTTTATTTCACTTGAATAATTTGTTTAATATAAACATTACTTGTTTAAGAAATTTTGTATTCCTCAAAATATACAAGCCTGAGACCACCACAGGCGGTAGATGCTTGGGGGACTTTGGGTCTCCCCATCGGACCCTGCCGTTCGTTTCTTTACACCGGGTTGTAAAGGTTAAATAAAAAAAATCTCGGTAATTTATTCCCCAATGAAAATCAGAATTAATTTTATACAAAACGACATGATTTAATGTTACTTACATACTCTATTGCCCTTTTCCAATCGTCTTTATAGATATTATTGAGCATACTCTTAAAGCCATCATGTGATTTTGTAATCTCTTCAACCTCTCTCTCCATATATTCTTCATTGTGAAATCGTACATATACCTTTTCACCATTGCTTTTAGTGATTGGAATAAACGGCCATCTAAACATATTAATTATGGTTTAAATAATTATAATTACAAATCAATTTTGTAGCTAATTTATAAATGACTAAACCTGGGTATTGTAGTTGAAATATTTTCTTGACTTTGATCAGGATTACTTGTCGTATAATCTTTACCTAATGCGGCGGCAGGATTATTTATGACAGATTTTCGATGTCGCTCTTGTAGGATTTTATCTATTAATGCCAGGTTCTGTTCTACATCTGTGCAATATTTAATTTTTTTGTTCGCATGCGAAGAATCATCGTCTAATTCCAGATCGTCAATATCGCCGAATAAATCATTAATATTTCTTTTCTGAGGATTGGGCAAGAATTCAGCTATATTTTCAATTCCACTCAAATTCAAATCTACAGTTTCATCGTGACCAACGTGATTATTTTTAAGATCATCATTTTTTTTCGTTTTATTACTTATGGTTTCATATTTTTGAGTAGATTGAATTATGTGCAATTGGGAAATTTTTTTGATAGCCGGGCTTGAAAAATCAAGAGATCGTCTTGAATTGCTTGGAGCATACGGATTACACGTCTCTATAAATAGATAGATTGTATAAATTAATATTTTAATCTAAAAATATACCGCTCGATACATTCAAGTAATTATAATTATTAATTTACATGGAGAATACAATAATTATCGTATTTAGTGAATGTGATCAAACAAATATTAACATAATGTATGATAAAGTTATATTAATAAGTCGATATTATTTAATATCTTTAAATAAAAACCTTCGCTCTGACGCAATGCATCCAAATCGTCTCCATACATTAAATCAAATTCCTCATCAGGATCTGGATAATCATCCATTTTTAATAATATTATATTGTTTAGTTGCGAAAACAATAACGGTCCAAATAGAGTCCTATTCGCAACTGACAGCTTTGACAGCCTGCGAGTTTCGCGCCATGTCAAAATACATTGATAGACCTAACCATCATAATATCGGCCATGTAGTTTTTTCTTCGCTCTGTAGTATTATCGTTCATTATCTCCTCCCCCTTATTTATCTCCAAGAAACATTTAGCCTATACGATTATATTATTTTATAAATATTTATTGACGAGATCATTTAATATTTTAAATAAATAATAATTATAATGTTTATTTCGATAGTTCAAATTATTTTTTTATTTCTTATTTTTAGTTCAAATATCAAAATATTTAATAGGAAATGAGTTGGTTCTAATAAAAGACATGTATAAAAAAGTTGTTTTATTTTTTTTAATCCTTTAACGCTTTGTGGTACCTATATTAATAATTATAAACAACAGTACGACTGCAAAGACACATTTATAAATTTACTTAATGCATTGATCACTAAATGGACTGAGCTTGATCAGAGGAATGTTCATAACACTACCCTGATTGGTATGTTCCACTAGGGTACACAACAATTAAATATAATTAAATCATATATTAACAGAACAGAATAGAATAATTAAATATATAAATAATTAAAAACAACAAATTATGTTAGTTAGCATCACAGAATAATAATTGAAATAAAATTGATCATAAATATCAATTTAAATAAAAATCACTTTATAACAACATATATATAATAAAACATAAACAAACGTATAAGTATGCACGGGTATCATAAATATAAAGATAAAACGGGGAAATTGTATTAATTTTTCCGACTAAATATATATTTCTATGTAATGGACAATGATACTCCGCGCAGTAATATTTATTGCTTAATGGTATATAATTTTTGAAAATAATACCAATATGAAGTAAAAATATAATAACATAAGTATAAATAAATCAATATCATGAAATTCATATTACGATACGAATTTAAAAAACAATATCAAATTTCATTTGCATTAGTAGTTAATAATACACACAAGAAAAAATAATAGCAATTTGTCCATTTCTTGTGTTTAAAAATCACACAATGATCAATATTTCAGGAGTGTATAATACAATATTAACATTTTTCAGAACACATATCTCAATAAGGGTTTTAAAGTATAGCTATACAAAATAATTGGCAGGTCTATTGTGGTATATATATTTTTTTAGAATATTGCACATTCCTGGCGTTTAACGATATCCTTTACATGTACATAATCGTAATATTAATTATTATTATAACTAACGACTATAATTTCAGGTTTTACTATGCTTCATCGTACTAATATCAGAATGTAACATGTAAAATGAGTAATTATAAATAAAAATAATGAAATAATTTGGAATATATTGCATTTTGATTGATTCCGAAGAACTACCGTCGACCAAACATGAATAGACCGTTGATTTACAGTCGTGAAAAAGCTTTATATGAAAGATAGACTACAATAAAAGATATTTTACGGATTACTATTTTATATCTAATACAATATGTCTAATATGAATTTTATTTCAGGCAAAGTACACTAATTATAGTTCGTCCGCCGCTTTTTTCCCCCCCGACATTTAATATATAATATTATAATATAATCTTATATAAAATTTTACTCCCTGTTTTGATTCATCATTTAACTGTGTATGATCTAATAATTTTCAGGGTTTTTAATTTTTATTATATTTAACGAAAAAACTTTAAATATTTATTTTTCGACGTATGCATTCATATTTTTAGTAATTGAGGATTTATATACGGAGAGAAAATAAATTTTATATATATTATCTGTTTCATAATACGGCATTTTGGCATTGTATTGATTCTACGGTTTCTAAATAACATTTAAATTTTGATAATCTAACATTATTACTAATCAACATATTAGTGTTGGCGTAGGCTATGATTAAAATTTTCAGAATCTCATTGAACCGTGTATAAATTTTTAAAAATTGTAATAACTGAACGATCGTCTACATTATGCCATCGTGTATTATGCATTTGTTTCTCATAATATTTCATCTACAATGGAACGTAAAGAAAATTCGATGAACATAATCTAAGTCACATACCTTAAAACAAGTGTACCTATCAATTATACTTAGAATTTAAAAAAAAAATGCTGACAATCTGGATTATATATATACAATTATTCTAAAATATTAAAATAAAATTGGAAATAATTTACTTTAATACACATACATACATAAAAAAAATATTAGTGTAATATTTACATATTTTCTACGCAAGATCACAATCTAGTAGTCGTACATTATTCATGTGACATAATCAGATTTAATAAATATGAGTATACATACAGTGCTCGGAATCAATATACATAATATATGTATAAATAACAATAAAATAATATATTAGGCAGAGTGAAAAGAAATGACATTCTTTTATTAATGCTATAAATAGTTTATTCAAACAAAAAACCACAAAATTCTGGAGGTTTTTTTGTTAAAATACGACTTTAAATGATTTTGGACTTTTTTTTTATCTCTAAGCGAATGTTCTATTGACTTAAAAAGGTGATGTTCTGAAGGTACAACATCAGGTGAATATGCTGGATGTTGCAGAACTCCTAAATCCAGTTCTCTTAATATATCAAGCGTATGTCTTGCATAATCACACCGGAAAATTCATCTTTGATTGTTTCCTAAAACTGTTCGTTTTTTAAGCAGTAGCTCCTTTAATTATAATCGGGTTCAAATACAAAGGAAAACCTTTATAAGTCAATGATGGCCCAGGGGTAGACACTTGTACCTGATTCGATGAGTCATTATTTTTCTCCTCAGATTAGCGTAGGAAACTCACTTCTCATCCCAAGTAATAATCCTTCTAATAAACGGATCGGTTTCATATCTAGATTATTCATTGTTCACCTAAAATCTTTGTATTTTTTCTTCTGTGCCTTTTGAAATTATCCTTCGTTATCGACTATGGACAATCGAGGACTTGCGGAAATTCCTTGATTGTTTTATGCGGATCGTTCTCTATCGATGAGTTTAAAGTGTTACTGTTGATTTTAAGATTTTTCCCGGATTTTGGTTTGTTCTTTCGTGCACTTTTGAGCTTATGAAACCATCTATAGCACCGTCGACGATTCAAGATGTCTTCGTAAATATCGCAGATGGTCTGGGTAGCTTCAATTGATTTCAATCCTTCATCAAATAAAAGCAGCATAAAATACCGCATATATGTCTCTTCAATCTATAACCTTTGCATTTTTTTAGCCAAAAAATAAAAATGTAAAAACAGAAAGATTATTAACAGAGCTTCAAAATGATACCAACTGCAACGTGTTAACTCAACGGCAGCCGGTGACAAGCTGATTTCGAAGGAATGCAAAAAAAAGAATGATATCACTTTTCGCTTTACCTAATTTAATAAAAATAAAATATTACGTATAGACGTAGGGCTTTTTGAGATTTTTCTCTACATTCAAAATCATGTGAACCATATCAAATCGATACGATCGGAATTTATATTTGATTCGGTCATAAATATCTTTACGGATCAAAGACGTGTCGATACAATTGCGTTTCATACAAGTTTATCGATACATAATAAGATCAATAATTGTTAATATAACAAAATATATCACATGTTTATAAATCTGATAGATTACAGAAATTGAAGCCGGTAGTTTTGTATTTCTCAGTCGTTACAACAAAATATCTCACGGTGCATGACATCAAAGTTAGACTAATAATAATTTAGTAAATACATTTTTTTTTCTAATAAATGAGATTACAACGATCCGATTAGATCTTTTTGGCATGAATTGAACTCAATCCAAAGACGGATTAATTTAATGCTCAAAAAATATAATAACGATTCATTCAATTTGAAATAATAGAGTTTGAAAAGTATATAATTTTTTTCCTCATCCAATAGATTACGTTTTGCAAACGAGTTAGCTTGAATTTTATTTCTGGAATATAAAGTAGATAAACAATTTAATTTTTAAATAACCTTTTCGAATTATGTATAGCACAAATGTTACAATAATATTTTATGGACAAAATATTTCTCGAATCGACGAACTCGTCCGATGCCGCGTCTCCCTATTTTAAATTTGAGTACGTATGAGCGGATCCTTATAAGTTATAAACGTCCGAATATTTCAGTTTACAATATTCAAACGCGTCACAGTAATATCAGCCGGAATAGTGTATTCTATATAAATTTTATAATTATAAATTATTTAGTAAAATATCACCGTTAAATTGAATCGTCATCTATGAGGCAAGGCTTTATTTAATGGCAGAATTTATTATGCGGATAGGACTCGGGGTCGATTTAATACGATCGTCGGTCGCCAAAAATCCTATCGCAACGGCGACGTCTCGTATTAAAAAATGTAAACGTCGACCGCGGAACGTATCAATATACAAATGTTCAATTAGAACGTATCAAATTTAATCGACGTCGGGACAAACGCCGCCGTTCATATAATACCACGAGGAATAAAAAATATTGCTTTTCATACTCAATCGGTCACATATTGTTCGTCCGTCTGGTTCGCCGTCGATCAATACTATTGCAACGTCGATCGTCGGTCGAATTCTTCGCCGTTCATCAGCTCGCCGATCTCATTATTTTATCTAGCTCGCGCCGCGCTCGCCCGGCCGACGGACTCGGCCGTTACACTTGACTCGGTTGATCGGCCAGCAGGAGCCGAACGACAGTCACCTCCTTGCGTCAAGCCGCAGAGCTGACCGTGTTGCACGTACTGACCGAAACGTTGTTCATGTTCTGCACTGAGACACTATTCGTAACTATATTTCCTACCCCGCACGCCTTCAGCTCGGTGAATATCTCCGTGAAGAATCCCGGCTCGGAATTAATTCGTAACATGTTAAACGAAAGTCGGTTCACTATGAGCAAACACCTATCCCAGAACTTTTCTTTGGAATCTTCGACCAGAAACGGTTTCAGGGGATAAGATATTTCGTTGCCCATGTACGAGTAGGAGAGGTAGAGGCACGTCAACACGACGGCTTGCAGGTCCTGTTCCCGGCTGATGTCTTCGCCGTCGACGAGCTCGCGCACCAGCATGTACACGAACACAACGTTGGCAGGATTTATAAAGGCGACGTCCTGGAACAAGGAAGAAACAATGAAAACAACGACACCGTTAGCTCCGTTTCGACGCATTTTAAAAACGTAAATAAAAATTTCGCGCCGACGTCGCCATTTAAAGGGAATAAAATATTTATATAATTCGGCGGCTTCGTTTATCGCTTTTATGGAGACCCGACACAGTAAATTTTCCGATAAAACTTTTCGGAGGCTATAAATTTTCTCGCCTTCCTAATTTATGAGTCTATTTATGCAAAAATAACACCTTTAAGTTATAACGCGAGCAAAATAATTATATTAATCGGGGAAATATTAATTTAATAGCGAACCGGGGCGATCCTATCAAATTTCGTCGTTTTTAAATCCGACGCAATCGGTGACAGCGGTCATAAGAATAAAAACGTCGTCCCTTCCGAATTTTGTTAATTTTATTTTAAAGCCACCGATTCGCGAACTGCGTCGCGTAAATATCGTTAAATATGTATTTTTTATAATCGCGGGCGATAATATTATTTTTGGAAATATCTTCGGATAATAATTATTTATTTAGAAATAACGCCGGTCGGGGAGGCCGCACGAAATGCCGACCGGCCGAAGACGTAATTAATTTATTCGAGCGTTCGTTGAAATTCTAAACGCATCCGATATTAACGAAGTTCTAAATTATAGAAATTCTCGGGGAAGAATTCGCATTATATCGAAGGGCGAACAATTACGACGCCGATGCGGCCGCGGACGACGTAATTTTTTTTATGCTCGCTCATCGATTTTTTAATATAATAACGCGGCAACGTAATTATTGAGCGCGATCGCCGAGCGATTGCATAATTTTTGATTTCTCGGAGGTGGGGGGGGGGGGGGCGAAGAAAACGCGAAAGGACGACGACGGGGCCCAAAAAAGGGACGACGCAATTCGGCGAACTCGCGTCGAAATTCGGGTCGCAGAGGGACGAGGCCCAACAATTTCGGACTATATTATTATTATTTCGTAACGCACAATCGAAACGTTGCGGCAAAGGAAAACGCGCGACGCATAGGTCGCCTCGCGCATCGGAACTCGTCGCGGCGACGCATAAAGGAAACGGGGGGCGAGACGCGCTCGAGACTAAAAATTGAGGGCGGAAAAGGCCGCGGTTTTCGCGACGGAGGTCGCATCGTCTCGACAATGCGACGTCGGATCGCCTCGTTTCGCTCGGGGTCGAGGGGTCGGATCGAAACGTTAGAACGAATTCGTCGCGAGGGGCCGATCGCTCACCTGCCAGCCCTGAAGCAGGAGGCTGCGGTCGACGGTCCTGAGCCACATGACGGCGTCGCCGGCCTGGAAGTCCCGGAGCCGATAGCACTTGGCGTGCAGGTAGAGGCCGAGGCACCGCAGGAGCTCCGAGGTGGACGCCTGGATGACGGTCTTCCGCGGAAGGGCCTGCGGGGGCGTCTGCGTCGGGGCCGAGGGCGCCAGCGAGCTCGCCTTGGCGACCAGCTTCTCGGGGCACGGCGGCAGGTGGTTGACGTTGTTGTTGACGCCGACCGCCCGGACCATGTCGAGCGGAGCCGCCGGGAAGTAGCAGTTGGGAGCTCCTCTCGTCTGGAGCGCCGCCTGCTCTATGTTTTTGTTTTTGTCGGCGACGATCGGGTGCGCGTTGTCCGAGAGCGGCTGTCTGAAAGCGGCGAGGTTCTTGTTCTTGCCGTCTAGCTTCTTTTTGTTGTTGTTCGCGGTCGAGAACCTCTTCCACGACAGGGCGTTTATGAAGAGCGAGTGCTTCTTGAGGTTCTTTTCCAGCGCGTTCTTTTCCGAGATGATCTTGGCGCTGTCATTGTTGGCGCCGTGGTTGATCGTGAGGGCGCAATGGTTGTGGGAGAGGCTGTCCCTCGAGGCGCGGAGGGCGGGGGCCGAGCCCGCCGAGGCGCTCACCCCCTTGTTCTCGCGGTTCTTGGCGTTGTTCAGCTGCTCGTACGAGAAGTTATTGAGGGCGAAGTCCGCGGGCACGGGCGCCCCCGGCCGCCGCTCTCGCGGGCTGAAGCTGAGGACGGTGCCCATGTCTCCGGTAGTTCTGGCTCCTGGCTCCCGGGTCCTGGCTCCTGGTTCTTAGCTGGGTCAGGGGGACGGTCACGTGCTCATGGCGGCTGACGGCTGGCACGCGTGCCGCCGCCCGGGCCGCGCGCGTCTGCCGCTCCGCCTCCGCCCTCCCCCTCCCCCTCCGTCCTCCCCTCCCCCGCATCGACCGGCGCCGCGCGCACCCGCGGCGTCGGTCGATAGGGCGCCGCTCGCCCTCCTCTGTTTACATCGCCCGCTCCCGCGTGCAACGCACTTTGCACATCTCCGAGAGCATCCCTTCCGGGACCCGCCGGCTCCGACGGATACCCTCTCGTCGTCGGATCGATTCTTCCGATCGATTCGTTTCCTATAATCGTCGTTGTCGCTAAAATGTGTGGCCCAATTTTCGCCGTCGCCCTCCGTCGAAGATCCCCCGGCCGACGTAGGTCGGTCGCATACGTCCGGCCCTTCGTTGCGATTCGCCCGGTGTGTCCCGGGTCCCGGTCCCCTCCCCATTTTTCGTCGTCTGCGTTCCTACATTTTTCCGACGAACTTTGTTTACCCCCGGCCGACTAACCGCTCTTCTAGTAAATTCCCACAGCGTAAATTCCAATACCGATTGAATAGCGAAAAATGTAAATTAAAACGATCAAATTTATAACAACAAATTTCCAAAAATCGATAAACGCGTTATACGTTTGTTTCTTTGTAATATTCCGCCCGCCCGTCCGTCGTCTAACGACGAAATATTTTTAAAAGATTTTCCCGATATCGATTCCGCAATCGGCTCCTTTGAAAATTCTTCTCGTAGAAAAATATTCGATTACCGAAGGCGTCGACGCGTTTCGTTCTTTGTTTCGATTAAAAATTGCTCCCCGTTTTCCCCGAGACGAAACAGTAGGAGACGCTATGGGCGACCGATTAGATAACTTTGAATTTTTCCTAACGCGTCGTTGTGTTTTAGTTTTTTTACGCAAAATGCGCGAGGCCCGACGACTTCTTCTTAAAAGCTTCTTCGTTTTCTGTCTCCTCTAAATTGCTCCAGCCTTCTGACGATTTAAGGATTATTACTAAAATAACTCCCGAGCAAATTGGAAATTTTGTAAAAACAAAAGTAATATATGGCCGAAGGCCTTCGATGCAATAAATTGATATACGGGCGGCCGTCGACTTTTGCACCTTCTACTTTCGGACGATTCGCTATTAAACACATTTTAAAAAATATTTTTTTTAATGACGGTCGTCAATAATGCGATAAATATTCGCTTCCGGCCAATACAGAATATTTAAAAATACAATTCTTCCTACATAATAAAAAAACTCCTGGAGAAATTGCGTCGGCCGATATAGAATCTGCAAAAAAAAATATTCCAGAATTCGCCGAAATTCTAAAAAAATAAAGGCTACACACCAGACAAGATATTCAAAGCGGACGAAACGGGATTATTCTTATATTTTTCTTATTGTTTCTTATTTATGTCTTATTTAATATTATTTTATTATTATTTATTCTTATATTTTCTTATATTTTTCTTATTTTTTCTTATTTCTTCTTAATGATTCTTATTTTTTCTTATTTCTTCTTATTGATTCTTATTTTTTCTTATTTTATTATTATTTATTCTTATATTTTCTTATTTTTTCTTATTTTATTATTATTTTTTCTTATTTATCCTTATTTTTTTCTTTTCTATTCTTTTTTTTTCTTATTTATTCTCATTTTATTATTATTTATTCTTATTTTTTTTTGTGTTCTAATACCTAACCTAACCTAACCTAACCTAACATAACATAACCTAACCTAACCTAACCTAAACTAACCTAATCAACCCAACCCAACCCAACCCAACCTAACCTAACCCTAACCTAACCTAATCTTATTATTAATTATTATTTATTATTATTCATTAATTCTTTTTGGAAAAAGCTGTGTCCCTGTGGAAGTAGTACCTGCTGAAAATGTTGTATCACCAATAGAACTTGAATACCAAGAGACAATCAACATTTGTCGTGGTGTTGGTGGAGAAGGATTTGATGATATGGATATTCAAGATATCGAAGACATATTGGAGGATCGCACGTTGAATGAAGAAGAATTGGTCGAAATGTTGGCTGAGCCTACGACAATTAATGACTAAAGTAGCTGGTAGCGATTTAAATTTAATACAAAAAAATGACGGTTTGGGATTGGCTGATACATTAGAACATTTTTTTTATAGAAAATGATAGTTTATGGGAAAGAAGTTTGAAGTTCAGGAGGGAATTACAACAGATCTTGGCCCCATATAACGATATACGTAAAGATTTATACGCTAAAAGCAGACAATTGCCTTGTGCAAATTTTAAAGGTTAAATCCAAAAATAACCGGGATCCTTTGACGATGAAAACTCACAACCAATCTCGAAAAGAGTCAAACATATGGAATTGTAAGTGATAGCGATGATGAATGAATGATCTATTATATGTTGTTAATGTTTTTTTTAAATAAATACGTAAATGTATATTGTTACGATTATTTATTTAAAAATAAATGAGAATAACAACTTTGGTTTTTTTTTTTTGGAACGCAAACCCTAATTTTATATGAATTTCAAACCTCGTATAACATGGATTTGTATTACACGGTGTTTTTGTGGAACCATATAACCGTGTTATACGAGGCCTAGGTGTATTGTATATATAAATAAAATAAAAAAAATAAATAAATAAAGATGTAATTATTTTTCATAATCTGTCTGCGATGCTATTATATGTGAGCTGAAAATAATGTATTTTTCTAGAGCAGACACGGCATGTGACATAATCCATTTAAAATTCTATTCTCCATGTTATCCAAGCATAATAGATTAATATTGGCATACATTTTTTCACATATATGTATAAATATTATATATTTCAATTTTGTTTTTATAAGGCGCAAATTTTCAGTTTTATTTTTCCTTCTGTAAATCGATAAACTTAATTTTAATCTGCGAATATGTTGATATCTTCGTTGTTATTTATATTCCTGTTTCCGAGTTAACCAGTAAACTCTGAATGATAAAAGACTAACCCCCGACACAAATCCACCCCCCGTAAAGTGAAAAGAAGGGTCTGTAAATAAACAGAGCTCCTGGACCGCCGTTTGAGGATAGCCGATGTAGACCTCAATCCCCGGGGAGATTTGCAAACCTGACACAATTTTGAAAGGGACGAATCGGAAATACAACACGGTACTAGAAAAATAATGGAAATTAAATAAAATACTATTAATTATTAAGAATAAAACTAATATTTAATACAAACATGAGATTCAGTATTATCCTTTTACAATCACTAACAAGTGAATATTAGATTGAAATCCAAGTCGGACCCGAGTGACTTTATTCCATTAGTACTAAATTACACGTGGGATTCCACTCGTATCAATTTCCATCCACTACGTATCTCCATTACAGCTAATGGTATTAATGTTTAATCAAATACACTGATAAATGGATTTATAAATTTAATTTTTAATGTGCATGCGCATATGTGTTATACGAACTTTAATTGTTTTACCTCCGAGTGGTAGTTTCTCTACTTTTTCTATTACTATAAAATGATTTGATATACGCCGAAACGATTTCAATTAAATCCTCGTCATCCAGCACGTAATTTTCAAATCTTTGAATATTTATGGAATATATCAAATAAATGATGTTCAGTGATTTTCAGCATACATTCAACCTAATTACATTTACAAAATATTCTCAATCTTTGCATGCCCTGTCTATCTATTAATCCTTATCGTTTCTCTATACATTTTTCTATTTTTTAAAGAATTCCGGAGCTCCCAACCCGGTCCAGTTGCGAATACTGGGGAGCCACGATAGCCTTTTTTTTCCTAACTACCGTTTACCTTCTACTTTTTCCTCTATGATGGTCTGTAGAAGGCGATACTTTAATTCACGAATAAAAAAAAAAATATTAAAAAATAGCAATGTATTATATTTATAATAAAAATTCTGATAGTGCAAAAGCAGTTAATTAGAAAGTTTTTCCAAAGCCAATTTCTTAGCTAGAAATTTTGGGCCCGGAAGCAGAGGTGGCCTAAGCCCCCTCCCCCTCATTTTATTTTAAATTTGTTTTTTAATTGTATAAAACTTTAGCAGGAATATTTTATTATGTAATCCCTAATAATTTTTAATTAAAAAAATGTACTTTTCACACTAGCAAAAGTGTGTGATTTAGAAATCTTATTTATTTATTTATTAATGACAAACGTATGCCTTAACATTTAAAACCAAATAGTAGCAGGAAATAAAATTTTAGTACAGACACTATATTATTTTAACATTTCGATCAATATTGATAAATTTGCGTTTCGCAAAAATTATGACGTGCACGAAAATTAATTTAAAAGGAAAATTTGACTAATAATTTAATTTATGAAAAGAATCCAAAGAAACAAAATGTATTGTTCTAAGAGAAGAGTGAGATATGTTAAGGTTTGATCGATAGATGATAATTTATTCTATGAAACCTAACCACACAGTGAGAAAATTCGGCTAAAAGCTAATAATCTCGTCTAAGAAAAGTAAGTTAAAGCATCTGGTGAAAATATTTTGTTAGCTATCCACAAGCTGATATTTTCGTTTGAAACAAAAAGTCGCGCAACGAGATATTTAATTAAAAGGAAGGATGATTTCCAATATTTATATTGATTTTACAGAAAATTAAAATCAAGAACAATAAAAAAAACCTTGGAATAGTGTAGACTGAATGAAAATCAAAAAAAAAAACTTTTTTTTTCATCTCTACAGACATAAAGACTCTGGATTGAATACAGAATTTCTTTAACTAGTTATATGGCGTTGACCCCCTTAGGCACAAACATCAAGAATGTGTCAATTTTAAAATTTATCTATCTGTAAATTTCAAGTTTTTCTTTTAGGAATTGATACGAATCACCAGTCCGAAGATAATGAGAGCCGAACAAAGTGTTGAAATTTGGTGTTGCCAGTATGCAAAAAAATCATAAATAAATTAGCGTTTTTCAAGCGGTGTGCCGTGGCACACTAGCGTGCCACAAGAAGCTCGCAAACCTGTCGTGAAAATGTAACAAAATATATTTATTAGATTCATTAATTAAACAATAATATTCTGCAAATACTGCGTTCGCTTTATTGCCATCCCTATATAATATATTCCGTCCTGGTCTCACAATGCGCTGGGCGATCATCTTAAAAAAATAAAATGGCCGCAGTCTATTTTGTTGCCGTCCCTTTTAAACACAATAAGCAAAGTAATTTTATTGATTTTGTATAGCAATGGCTGCAGTTTGTTTTGTTGCCGTCTGCTTCTAACATACACCGTCTCCGTCACACCGCGTGTATACCTAATGGAAATTGTATTAAATATTTTTCAACACTTTCAGTAATATTTCAGCGCTTTGTCCTTCAGAAACAATGCCGAATCAACAACAGACGTGGCGCTAAAACTAAACATTGAAGGAAAAAGTCAAAGACGCGCTATTCAGGTACTATTGCAGAGTGCATCGCAATTTCTGATGCGTTCGGGATGGGTGTCTGAGTAAATATTAAAATTCTCGATTTCCCCCTGGCGTGCGTTGAATATGCACCCTCCGTCTGCAACGAAGGGGAGTGCCATTGAACCCCATGGATTAGAATTAGTATGGTCGTCTCATACGTTGCCCTTTTATTATTGCGACTGGAAAACATGGCGCCATCGAACTGGAAATTGTGCATCTGATAAAAAAAATCAGAAAAAAGTATAGCATTTTTTAACACCTATCGTTGTTCATACGATGCTGAAACGCGAGCAGGGTATGACACGTGAAAGTTCAAAAGGTCATTCGAAAATAGATCTTACGTAATATTTAATGAACGCCTTTGATGAGATATTTAAATCCGATTTTCAGACATTTTATTTATGCTCCATCGTCACAGGACAATGACGCGGCATAAAAATTGTCTAGGACGTTGTTGTTTCAAGAACAACGACTCGTGGTTGAATACACCCGGATCATTCAACTTTCCACGTTGTCTTTCGCCTAATCGCGTTCTATAGACAAAACATTTTTTTTAAATTATTTTTTTAACGTATTATCAACGTATGCCACATACAATCAGAGTATCGAGGGTGAGGGCGGAATGTCGCCAAAATTATCGATCTCGTTGTTGAATGTCTGTAGTTAGTGGTGTCGACTTATCATGTCTTTTCTAAACGCGTCACGTTCTGGACCAAAAAAATTGTATCTTTATTCCCATTCAAATATTTATTTTTTCCGCAGAGTTTTCCACAATTTGGCACGTAACGAATCAGAAATAAAAATTATGAATCCATGTGTATCGTGCATTGAATGCAAAACTCTCAAAAATAACACAGACCATTATTATTAAATTTATAATATACAATATAAATTGTTTCAGAGCTCTATAGCTCCTCAGTTCTAAAGCATTTATCATTATTATTAATTTCAAAGGATCCATACAAATTATTTTGTTACAAAATTTGTATCTAGCTATCTCCTAGCGTCTCGCTTTGTGATTTTTGTGACTGTAAGAACAAACTTAAAAATATATAAATTTCAGAAGCACTTTCTTTCATGCTCATAGCCAGTATTTCGTATAATACTACTCGTTATAATTATATTAACCTATTCCACTCCGTGGGCCAGTCATATTGGTCATAAAGATATTTTAGCAAACATTTTTTTTATTTAATTTTAAAAAAATAATGTCATTTTTTTAAATCGGATATCAGATTAAACCCAATAGATGCTACTCATTCATTTTACTAATGGATATTTCTTTTAATAAATTTGTAAAAAAAATATAATGAGAGTAACTAAACTATTTGATTAAAAGTGGACAGAGTCGAAAGTGTTACATTTAATTAGTCTGCAGGTTAAATGAAATTATATTTGATTTATTTTATTAGACCAGTTGAATTTCAAGAAGATGCGACGTTTAAAATTATTAATTAAACTTTTAAAGAAAGGTGTTCTTACTGAAAAAATCAAGCTTTTGTTAGGTAATATATATATTCTCTATTTTAATAGTGTTAATTATGTATCGTTTTTGTTCGTTGATTTTGTACCTATACATATGAGTTCATTGTATAGAAATAAAGTTCTCGTCTTCCTCGTGGTGTTCGTCAAGGAAAGTTTCTCTTGACAATACCGGAAGATTATATATTACAGAACGATGGTTATTATATTCTCAAAAATACAAATCCAATAATAATAAAAGACAAAAATCTCTATTTAAGACAGGGCAACAACATTATACTGGTCAGCAATAAGATTTCTGGAAAAGATTAAACAGCGTTGTTCAGAAAGTATAATGTTTCTAACGGAAATTGGTAACGCTGTCTATTCAAGCTATATTATTGATAAAAATGATTATATTGCAAGTTCCAATATTGATATTGAACAAATCGTGAATGAATTTGCTAATAAAGATGTGAAAAACAATAATACAAATGTTAAAGATGACGACAGGATGCAAGGTATGTTATTAGATTGTCTCCTATCTTCTTGATTCTGGCTCTCCAGGATCCTCTGCCCTCCGCATCTCACATCGCAGCTACTACGGTAAAGCCCGTGGTGGCCTTCACTTGGTCGCTCCAGCAGGTGGGCACCCTGCCCCCTCCCCTGCGTCCTTGTACGTTTCCAAGCACGACGAGCTTCTCCAGGCTGTCGTTTTTTAGCGAGATGTCCAGAGTATCGCAGAATCCTTTCGAGACATGTGGTTGAAAGTCGGTAGTCTTTATCGTTCCCCATTTCTTTTAGGACATACTCGTTTGTGCGTTTAGCGGCTTAAAGGCTTCAATTTTCCTCCTCATGTTCTCCTTTATGGTCCAGGTTTCTACGCGTTAAATAAAAATTGAGAATACCAGACACTGCACTAATGTTTTTCCAGATTGTAGATAGCTTTTATATGGCATTTTTAGTTATCCCTATATTCGCCTTCTTATTTATGGCTCACATTTTCCTTTACTCGTAAGTAGTGATATAGAAATTCTTCAACCCTCTCCAGATCCGGGAGATTAACGGATCTGGATAGTTGATAATATAAGAAAGAGATCTGAATAGCTGATTACTTTTGTCGATTATCGATCTCGAGTCCTAATTTTTTACTTTCGCAGACAACGCTTTTGAGCAGATCGGCCATTTCTTCTCAGTTGGTGGCTATCAATGTCGTATCTTTTTAATTTTTTTTTTTTTTGCCCGCTATTTTAAATCCGCCTTCTCAGTTTTCCGGGGCTTTTTTCATAATGTACTCCCCGTATAAATTAAATAGGTCTGGAGAGTTTCCACAGCATTGTCTCACTCCTTTGAACACTGAAAACTTTTCTGAGGAATTCGACTCTATTTTGACTATTGCACTGGAGTTTACAATTTCTCTTAGCACCTTGCACAAATAATTCCAATTCACGCAATCAAACGTCTTTTATAGTCTATGAAACACATCACCATCGGTATGTTGAACTCTATGCTCTTTTCGATGATTTGGCGGATATTAAGAATTTACTCTCGGGTTCCTTTTCCTTTAACGAAGCCCGCCTTCTCTTGAGGTTAAATTTTGCTTGCATGTGAAATTAGTGAAATTGTTCGGTAACTTTTCGGTAACATTTTTTCTTACTTTTTTTTTTGTGAATTGGGATGAATATTACCTCCGGGCAGTCCTGTGGCCATTTTTCTGAGATCCAGATTTTATTACATATTTGCCATATAAATTTTTGCCCTTCTTCCCCCATTTCTTTTAATAATTCTGCAGAAATACTGTCATTACCTGGATATTTGTTGTTTTCAATTTCTTCAGTGGATTTTTGATTTTGCTTATCATAAGTTCAAGTTATTCAGGTTTATACCCCAGCGCATGGGTGCAGGGTTGCCTGGGGTATATAACCCTTGAGAAAAGAAGATCGATTTACTTGGCAAAGCACTTCTTCAAGCTATTGGTTGGCGCAATACATAACCCCCTTGTACTGTGCGAGTTGTCCTTATGGGCGCCACCTCACTACCATCGAACCCGTTCACGTGTGCTTTTCTTCCGCCAAAGGCGAGGACAGACTCATCAAGCTCTCCGGTAATAGGCTATTACTTTGCTCAACCATTTGGCCGAATATTTGGATATATTCTATGTCAAATATAGCCGTTTTGTTGATATCCTATATGAAATATTATAATTCTTTTCTTCAATTTATTGTAATATATGTTGTTGTTGTGTTATTTATTTTTCTCATGTATTATTATGTGTTATGCGTGATTGGCGAACTGGGTCATTCTGTAATGCCAATCACGCATTGTCTTTAAATAAATAAATAAAATAATATCTGGACATCTCCATTTGTTTTATGATCTCTAGAGAGTAAACTTTCTTTTCGGAATAAGTCTTTTGATTCAATTTTATTTTGCATGACCTTCTATTTCTAAACATTTATTCTCAATTTGAGTTGCTTTATCCTTACGGCAGCTTTTTTGTAGATGTTTGTTAATTTTTCTATACCAGGGGTGAGCAACCTTTTTTACAACGGGCCAACTACAAGTTAAAAAATGTTGTGCGGGCGCATGTAAGAAACCTATAATAATACAAACACTGAGTGATGAACTCAAATTATCTCTTTATTAACAAAATAAACCTAGTATGAAAATTACAAAAATAATATAAATACCATTGACTGACCCGTCGAGTCAGCTCGAAAAAACCGTGTCGTCCGAAGGGGGCCTATTAATAATGGAAAATAGACCCCAAGCATTTCAAGCCCAGATATCGATGAAATCTTCATCAATATCTTAGCCTTTTTTTAAATGGATTATATTAAAAATAAAAATAGTTATTCATGATATGCTTAATAATTAGGTCGACGCACGATTTTGCGAGTAAAAACTCGCCACATTATACTGGATGTGAGCGAGAATAAACCTCGCGCTCATGGCAACAGAAGCGAATATTTTTGGATTTATTATTTAGCAATTGCAGTTAATAACGGTCAATGATTATTTATTATATTTATTTTTTAGACTTTGTTTAGAATTTATAGTAATAGAGTTATTCGAGAAAAATAAAAAAAAATCCCAAATAGACTCCATCGGCACGGCCAAGTTGAAAAAACGGCAAAAGATATATGTGAAAAAAGATTATGATTACGCCTAGGGTACAATAATAAGGAATCAACATGTAAAATTATTGAAGGGCCGCAAGAGAAAGTACGGCGGGCCGCATGCGGCCCGCGGGCTACGGGTTGCTCATCCCTCTTCTATACGTTTCACGGTTTTCTTGTGACTTTATTTCTCTTAGTTTTATTGACTTTCTGTTTTCGATTAACTTCCATATGTCATTGGTCATCCAAGATTTTTTATTTACAACATTTGGCTTTTGACATTCTTTTGCAGTGTTTAAAATATAACAATAATAATTATTTAAATTTATAAATAATATTATAGGCTTCGGTGTCTTTTCTTAATCACTCTGCGCCTGTTTATCCTGGATCTCCTTTATATGGGCGCCACCTCACTACTATCGAGCTCGTTCGCGTGTGCTTTTTCTTCCGTCAAATGCGAGGACAGGTGCTCTCATGGACTCTCCGGTAACCGTATTACTTAATACTTGCCGAATATTTATTTGATGTCAAATATCGCCATTTCGTTGATCTTTTGTATGAGATTTTATAATTTCATATAACGGACCAACTAATGACGGTTTTTTAACATATAGTACTTTTTATTGTACTTTATCCCTGTATATTTATAAATTATTTTCTTTATTTCACTATTTCTTTATTTTTGTTGTTATTTTAAATGTATACTTTTATATATTTCTTCTCTTTATTTTATATTTTAAATTATGCATTTTTTTTCACTATACTACTTTTATGCGTGATTGGCGACCTGGGTTATTTTGTAATGCCAATCACGCATTGTCTTTTAAAATAAATAATTAATAAATAAATCTCAGGCTACCGTACATATCGGTAATATCAGACAAACAGCTGTTGTTGAGGCATAGTATACTTTGTGCTAGTAAATTAGGCTTTTTATTTAAATAAGGGGGTGGAATTGCTGGATCTATGGATTTATGTTTTTGTTATAAAATATTATATTTATATGCCTGAGTACCGACTACAATAAAATTAATGCTAACAACCACTTGCGTCGTGGTTATACATATCATCATAATTATTGGGATCTTCAATTTAATTAAATAAAAATAATAAGTATAGCCACATTTTGACCTGTCTACGATTACAGCAAATAATAACACTGCTTTGAGCTTTCATGGAATTCTGAGTCTGGGCGTTTGAGAGGTTGCGGTCAATACAACCTCGTTACTAGGGCACCAGGGGTCATCAAGTTCGGCCGCCATTCGATATCCATTATTATATTAAAGATATACATTAAATATATAACATTTATATATTTAATGTTATATATTTAATGTATATCTTTAATATAATAATGGATATCGAATATAACATTTATATATTTTTTTATAGAGTTTTATTTAAAAATATCTCGCCGTATATAGTTCCGGAGTTTTAAGGTATTAATTTGAATTAATATGGATCGAGGGCACAGGCCTCATTACATATTCATGCAATGGTCGGAGGGGCCATTCTATGCCGCTAACATTCATTTTAATATCGTTTTAAGCCGACGGTTTTGCATCGCTGATCGAAATTGTAATTTCGGACGTACTTATACAAATAATCTCTTTTAAAAATATACATATATGATACGTCGATAAATTTATTGTGGTCTGAAAGAATATTCAATTTATACTGTGAAGGGTTTCACGCGTTTTCAAATGCTATCGATCCAACAACTCGAATAATAACGTATTAATTTATAGGCCCTTACGAAAAATATATATATATATTTTCGACACCGAATGACGTCAAACGTATATAAGACGCATACGAGGTAGGTACTCCGTATCGATCGGATGATTGTTGAACGCCCTTTCTCATGAATGAACTGTACAGGTTGCACTGAACACGTGCTTTACTATTTTTGACATAATCGTTTAGAATTGGATCTATGGAAACCGAGAAACCAAACAAAACCACGCGTCCATCACATGATTTCAATATTAATATGTATATGGTTGAACCAAGTTTTTCTATTAAATACGAAATCAAGCTCAATGTGTGATCATTTCAGCGATATTTACAGAACATTTAAGATTTTATAATAATGAATAAAAGAAAAAAATATTATTTCATGCCTTAAAAAAGTTTTTCTTCGTAAAATACATCCTATGATGTATTTTATTGTGAAAAGATCATTATATTAATATATTATTAAAAAAAAGAAGATAAATTTTCTTTTCCCTAAGCTTTGTACAATCAATTGTTCATCCCTGTTTCATGTAAATCAATTAGTTTTTTCCATGTATTTGTTTAGTGAATAACTATTGATTCACACCCAGTGGTGGCACGTGGGTAAAATATTTAGGGGTGCTACGGAAGATTAAAAATCAACAAATGTATATTTCAGTGAGTGATTGAGTATGGACGGCGCTCGCATCGTAATACAACGCTTAGCGACAAGACCTCTCTACCCCGCTGCCGCCCCGCATCCGTCCAATACCCGACCCTGGTAGCGCAGATGAGTAGACAGCGCTTAACTTTATACAGCGCGGTCTAACAATAAATATAAACTTATTTTATATTTCATTATTATATATTATTACATAAAAATGTGTTTTTCCTCAACTTGGTTTGGGTTGTTACAGCTTCGCAATGTATATGGGCGAGCCGCCCCTGTTTACAACATTACGCAGAATTTTCGTTTTTCTGTAAAAATCTATTAATTTATTTATAAATATTTTTTTTTTCCTTCATTAGTTCCTTAATAAAGGTAAAATAAAAAGTAAATTTTATAACAAAAAATATGTACCGTGAGACTCCGTTTTTACATGTCCGGAATTTATGTTTTCTCGCTATTAGCGTTCAATTTCTACAATCCCGTTTCTAACCCTGAATCTACGTTTTCCCTCTAATTAAGTCAACATCATCATCATAATTTGCCAGTCACGAGACTGCTGAGCGTATGGGCCTTTTTAGACTTTCGAATGGCAGTCGAGGCCAAAGGAACCTCTCGAAAAGAGTCTCACACGTGACATGGGGGAGGGGCATTTTGTGTCCATACTGCGGGGATGAAAGTCGTCTTAGTATGCGGTTTTT
The DNA here is from genome assembly GCA_022495035.1 of Philopotamus ludificatus. Taxonomy (NCBI): domain Eukaryota; kingdom Metazoa; phylum Arthropoda; class Insecta; order Trichoptera; family Philopotamidae; genus Philopotamus; species Philopotamus ludificatus. The sequence goes on from JAGXCT010035128.1 coordinate 43,504, forward strand.
TATAAAGCGTTTCCCTCTCTTGGCCATTGCTGGCATTGGACGTTTATCCTCTACCGTGTTGGTATCGGATTTGACCTTCTCGATTATGTCCATGCAAGTAAGAGGGGGTTTGCCTTGGTATTCGTGTTCCTCTTCTCTAGGCGTTATCTGCTTATAACGAGTCACGAGTGACAAGTAGCGAACGACCACACACACACACACACACCTATATAGATATACACAGGCATACATATGTACATCTGCCCAAAACGAGTCTCAAGTAGCCGGTCGCAAGTGATTATTAGCCCTTTCGCGCAATAGCGATCCTTTCATCATGAAAAAGACCTCCTCAGAAGAGGAGCGAAAGTAACGAGACTAGACTAATTATTGGTCAACAGATTAGGGTTTTCCTTCCCAGGGTATACTGGCTCTGTGGTGAGAAATCCGTTGGAGACCAGATTTATTTATGCACACAAGGATATGTGCATGTACATATTTTTGCATTGTTTTGTTGAGTATTTACCAAAGTTCAATTGAGCCCCTGGTCAACTCTATTTTTGTCATTCTTTGCAGAAAAATAATAGACAAAATATAATTTCCATTTTCTAGTAATTCTTATTATTGTATCAGAAGAACCCAATTGTCATGTCGTATTTTTTAATGTCACTAAAACCTGTATTTCTAATCATTTAATAAATTTAAATATATAAAATAATTACCAATATTTTCTATGCCCTTTTGTTATCTATTAGGTATATCTAAAATGCTTTCTTATAAAACTCTGCAGGCTTAGAATCGAAATAGTTTGAAAGGGCCGATTTTATTTCATCTTTTGATTTAAAAAAAATCTCGTAAATAATGCCAGAGCCAGGTCTGGAGAATGAGCTGGATGCAATAAATATGTCAAACCTAATGTTGCGACTTTTCTTTCTCAGATACCGCGCCTCAGTCAACGCATGGGGGACCCTAACACCTTATTTTTGAATCCTTACCAATTTTTTCAGGTATATTTGAGTTGATGATCATGAAGTACCAGCTTGGCTCGATAATTCTTCGATACTAAGAGTTGGATTTTTTTCAGCCTAGTCTTTCAGTGCTGCTTCATCCACTTCACGGAAACGTCCACTTTAGGCTCATTATTCAAATCAATACTGCCTAATTTAAAATTTTTTAACCATCTTTGACATTTGCTGATGTTTAATGCGTCTCCATAAACATGGCAAATATTTTTTGTGCCTCCGTTGCGTTTTTTTACCCAAATGTTCTTCCGAAGGACATGTCTCGGTCAATATTAAAGGGTTAAACTAATCTGAAACTATGCTTTCCGTAAATGCGACATTACATTTAGTTCCATCTAATATTAACCTTATTTAACATGTTGATGATAGAATTGTAAAGGTTTGATTGATACGTGGAAAATAAAATAAGGATTCGTGACTCGGACCACAGCGAGCCTTTACTCTCGCCGGTGAAGATAATGTTCCGACAACTATTTATAAGCATGACACGTGCAGCCCCTCGTAATCCCTGCTTGGCGATCTCTGGCATTGACGGCAATCATAGCGGTCTGATGCCAAGAGTATCTGCAGAGAAGCACGCTTCCTGGTGATCTCCGACGAGAGGACGGTTGAGGGCTCTAAGGTGGCATGGCAATCTGAGGGTTGAAGTCGGTGATGCTGAAGGTGGAGTCTGCAGCCAAACGTCAGCGATGGTGTCGGTCAGCTTGTCGGTGGTGAGTCTCCAGAGTCGTCATGGAAGAAACGCAGGAGCGTGTTCACGCTGAAACTGCGAGCGGAAGTCTGATACGATGCGCCGGTGTTGACAGATTGCAACACGAAAATAATAAATTATAATTGTTGCCATTGTGTGGAATAACCGCCACACGAAATATTTTACATAATTATATAAAATTTCATCTCATTTCAATTATATATCATTTAATTATCTCAGTCATTGAGTGTAATATTCACATATACAGATTTTTCCTATAGATTTGACATCAGCATGACAGACTCGTAAATCTGTACACAATTGAAGCTTTTCTTAATAAAGCAAATGACTATACAGTGTGCAATAAAAATCGTCGTAAATGACACACACAATGATAGAAAAATCATTTTATTGACGATTTTATTACATGGGGGAAATGTTAGAGCATAATTATTTCCCTAAATCCCAAAAAAAACCTTTAATTATGTATTCTATAACAAATCTATTTTCATGAATACACGTGACACAGTTAATAAAACATCGAGATAATTGACATTGAGGGTGCTGACACGTTTCTACAGTGTGACCATAAAGAAACCATACAAATGCGTTATGAAAAATATTTATACAAATATAATTATATCAGCATTATTGATAAATAATTAATAAACGCATATATAACGATTGATATTTTATATAACGCAGACACTTGTTATGAAATGATGCGTATATTCGGATAAATTAATTAACCGGAATATGACAGTCTTGTAATTTGATAAATTTTCCAAAATGTCACGCGATCGCACGATAAATAATGTGAGGGATAAGCCATTTTCTGTATAAATATTGCGTGCTAGAAAATTTCTCTTCGTAAGAAAATATTGCAAAAAAACATCGTAAAAAATCATACATTGAATACAGTGAAATTTCTTATTGTTGTTAAATCTTAGTATTTTTTTTGCGATCTGGTCTAGACACAATCTCATTGTTTAGACACTTATGGACAAACTAATACATTTATTTTAAGGATAATTCTGTTGAATAATAGCAGTCTGTTAAACGAATATATTAATTTACTGCCATCAGAGCGGCTCGTCCTTAGGGGCAACCGGAGCACTGCCCCACACATAATTCTCCCAATAAAAAAATAATAATTAGCTGAAATATTCGAACAGAACCGTATTCGTATGTGTTTGGGCATTCTTGTATCCGCCCCAGTCACGTGGTCGCTAGCTTATTGTTAGATAAATGTTGTTTTGTTAAGTAGTAGAGGTGAAGGGAAAAGTTTCGTATTACCTTATAGAGAAGGTCACTTTTTGTCTGCTGTGTGAGATTTTTCGGGGGAGATTTAATAATTCTTATTATTTTTGGCTCACTGTACTAAAAATGGCACCCCGACCTTTGCGCGCGAAACACTAGCGCGCCGACGTTAGCGCGCCGACGTTAGCGCGTCGACGATAGCGCGCAATACAATCCTGACTTTAGCGCGTGGGACCTTAGCGCGCCGACGTTAGCGCGCAATACAACCCTGACTTTAGCGCGTGGGACCTTAGCGCGCCGACGTTAGCGCGCAAAATAATATTATTTTGTGTTGTTGAGGACTGATTTAAAAAAAAATACCCTACCTATTTGATATAAAATTACATCTTATATGGGTGGTTGCCAAACGCCTTGAGCGATACCTTCAAGAGAATGCGTCCCTCTCCGAACGCCCGATCTACACAGGATGCATTGCAAGCAGTTTGGACCTTTACATGCGCGTCTAGCTGCAAATATGTTCTTGCAATTATGCTGGACATCTCGGGCGCCTTCGACAGGGCC
>JAGXCT010035129.1:0-39229 GCA_022495035.1 Philopotamus ludificatus
ATACGCGAGCTCGGGTGCCTTAACATTGGAGGCAGCGACGGGTTACCTTTTTGGTACTACTGTCGCCCCCCCCCCCTTACACCTGCCTGTAAATTATATTGTTCACGATAAACAATACTCCAACTAATTAATGAAACTGATGGAGCTTACCTCCATCAATTACCATGTGGGATTGGTGGAAGTAATTTAATACTGTAAAAGCTATCAGACATATGAACGAAGCGTAGAATAAAGAGGAGATTAGTCTTATAACCATATCTGGAAGCATTGAAGATGTTGATCCAGATGATGTAATATTCAGGCATTGTAAGAACCATATGGAAAACTTTCCTGCACTTTAATTTTATTATGTCCCATAATAATAAGTGACGAATAGCGCCTATAGCGGGATTAAGTTGTGTCATCTCCTATTAAAAACGTTAAGAACGATAAGACGTTCCCGTATTTCGCTCCATCGTAAGATGTAGTCGCCATCTTGTTGCGCTACACACGGATGCCGCCATGACGACTCTGGATATATCCTCTCGTCTTCTACAGGCCATATTTATTTTTTTTGCGCAAAGATTCTGTTGGTGAATTATGCAATGATAAGATTCTAGGGTATAATTTGGAGAGTAATTGGGTTTTTTTTAGATATAAAATAAAACCACAGTAAAACTTTTCAACTATTTATATATGTATTGTAAATATTGTCATAGAATACAATAGATTTCTTCTGTAAATAATGTTTTTCATCAGTATAAATTAATTTTGCACATTCGCTCATCCCGAAGCGTTTATCCGCGACGGATCCACAAAAATTCCCGCTCTCGCTAATCCGACAAATGGCAAAATTTCGAAGGCAATACGTCGCTATTGTAGCGATCCGATGCAAAATATCAATATATTCAAAAAACCTAACGTAACGATCATAACAGACGCATTCGCTAATACCGTAACATAGACAACATATCCGGCATGAGGATGTCACTGAAGTACCTGAAACTTGGTCCTATAAAATCATACGGGGCAACGAATATTTGAATATTAAAAATATATACTATACATGAGACTTAATATAATTAATCAAACATTCAGCGAGATGATGTTAAATATTTAATTTATTGCTCGTATTTAATACAAATACCTTACCCGATGGTTGGCGACGCCATCGACGACGATGATGCGTCGATGCGCGAACGATTGCCGATTTTATTTAACAGCAGCAATCGATCGCTCAATGAAGATGAACATTTTAACAACGAAAAAATATCGTATAATATTTATTATATGTTACAATAGAATATGGCGTAATTATATTTTTTGCATTTTTATATTATTTGTATGAATCATAAAGGCAATTAGTAGGAATCTATGAAAATTATTAAATAAATAAATTATTTATTATTATTAATATTTATACAAAACGAAAGATTTTGTGCTTATATTTACATACATACATATCTTAGAAGTTATGGCCAGTACATTACATACGTTACGCATATCTAAGGAAAAGCGAAAAGAAATGACACTTTTTAATTGATTTTTCTTTTCCATCAAATCAATATATCCAAAAAATACATATTCAGATGATTTTCTGAATCATGATATTTATGAATAAATGAAGCTTAGAAACTGTATAAAAATACAATCTATTAAATTTCTAAATAGTATCTGATTGACTGAAGTAAAATATCCGATTGACTGAAGTAAAGAATCCGATTGGCTGAAGTAAATATCTGATTGACCGAAAAATATGATTATTGCTTCTGCAATATTTCTCACTAATAAAAAATAACGATATATCGTTGTTGATCAGTCAAGGGTTAAATGATTTCTACCCTTACATCATCGCTGATTCTATTTTTGATGTAATATATAATCAAAAATCAAATATTTCATTTAATATAACTGTACGGTAAACCCTCCTATAACGCTCGCTGCTATACCGTGGTTTTCTATAACGAGTTCAACATTCCTTTCTAGAACGTAAATTTTCAAGGTTAAATTAACTAATAAAATACTGCGCGAAATAAAAAAGAGGCAAAGACGTTTGTTTGACATTTAAAAACAACACGTGACATTGATGAAGGTCATTTATATATGTGAATGGAAAAAATATTTATAGTATTCAATTTGCAAAATAAAATTATAAAGCATTTTATCCAAATATTGTATGCATGGCTTCGATAACGTGGTCCCGATTTCTTCGTTATAGGAGGGCTGACTGTATTTCATCTTTCTTGATTATTCAGATTATTTTCTAGTCTCTGTATGAATGTTTCTAATATAATTAGATATTATTTAAAATAAACAGGTTAAGATGTAAAATGACGCTCAATGGATTTATGGTACTGGGGGTCACCGGTGACCCCCAATGCATTTATTTAACATATGATGATTATTTATTATTATTAAAAAAATAATAACATAATACATTGTAGAATAATGCGTGCCTCGACTTGATGGCAGATCCCATGGTGCCGCGGACGAAATAAGTGCCGGTCACCGGTGACCCCATTGCGTTAATCGCCTTAATCTAAAAAACCAACAAGATTTTTTCAGATAAAGTATTGAAAAACATTAAAATACATCCATCCCTCATCTTGCGTTGGTTTTTATAAGGTTTTGAACTAACGCGGTTTTTAAAAAAAACATTGTAGAATGTAGATTTTTGTTTAGAAATAATTAATTTAAATTATTTAGATAAACATAAAGTAGAAAAATAATTAGAGAATGACGAAAATGTGAACAGCTGGAAAATTGTGTTGTGGAAAAACAAAGGAACTGTTTAGAGGATTGTTGGGTCTTAATGGGGTTTAAGAGAAATATACCCTGGGAAGGTAAACCCTAAAATGAAGGTCAATACTCGACTACTCGTTTGGAGACCTTTCATTTGGGAAGGACTTTAACATTATGAAAGGATTTATATTACGCAACAAGGTTAATGCTAGCTGTGACTCGTCAGGCTGGAACCCCTAAAGAAGAGGCAAGCGAATACAGAGAGAAACCCTCTCCCACTTTCCTAGACACAGTGAGGAGGGTAAAATCCGATACCAGCAGTGGTAGAAGATACACGTCCAATGGCCAAGAGAAGGAAAATTCTTTGTAAAAAAACATGGTGAGACCTCGACTACCATTCTAGAGTCCGGTAAGGCTAGTGAGTGTCTCGTGGCTGACAAATGATGATGATGATTAAGAGATTAACTAAAAAACGATTATTCTAAAATGATGCGAAGACAAATCAGTCATCTTTGATACAACAAAACTAATCCAGAACAATTATAATTGACCCAAAAATCATTTCTTTTCACTTTCACCAAATACATATCAAATATAACATTTCAAACGATAATAACGTGCTGAAAATCGGCTTCATGAAATATCATATTCGATAAGCGATCGCGAGTACGACTAAACATATTACATATTCTAATTACAACCTTTAACAGAATATATTCACGATAAATATTTCAATATTTTTTTATTTGTTGATTATAAGATACGATTATGAAAATTTTTGAAAGGCATAATTTTATATATTTTCTTTTGCAATGTAGTAAGGTTTCTTGGGTATCACAAATGTTTGTCATTATCAAATCTATATAAGGCTATTATTTCATTTTGATTGCAATATCAATAACGATTGCAATTATTACTACGAGTAAATCAATAATTTCGTCTATCTAATCAATCGTTCGTAACGTAAATAATAATTAATTTTTGTTTGCACGAAAGCTATATATTATGAATTTTTAGCATAGTTTGGTATAAAATTATTGAATATTTAATATCTAATATGATAAAGTTTCCATATATACTTTTTTAATAATATATATATTAATAATTAAAGGATTACGCTCGTATGATTTGTTTTCAGCAGCAGTAACGATTGATTGTTCAAATTGTTATTAATAATTAAAATCAAATCTTTAAATTAGTCTATAATTCGTATCGTATAATTTATATTGACCAGTGTCCTGTTATTTGGATGGCGATTTCAGAGGATCTTTGTATAGGCCCAGTCGTAATCCTAGCTCCTTTGGCTGCCTGGTCGACGTCCGCAAGGGGAAGGGATTGAATATTTTTTCAGGGCTTTTCAGCGATCTGCTCTTGTCGTGTGTCGACGTCGGACTCGGAGTTTTCAGCGAGCTGATGCCACCGGATTCCAGATCAGTCAGCGAGCATTGCGTATACGATTCGTCTGAGGTTAGTTTAAATTTATCCAATTCTAGAGAGAGTTCTCTTTGAGAGATGCCAGTTGAATCTTTGATGAGAGGGTAAATAGTTGCCTGAAAAAAATTAAGCATTCAAATTATTGGTTTTTTATTGGTTCTGTTTGCTAAACAACGATATATCGTCGTTTTTTGTACTAGCGAGACATATCTCAGCAGCCAAAGTTTTTAAGAAATAAGTAATTTTACTTACTTTACTTAGTATTTATCGCCGTTTATACGAACGATATATCGTTGTTTAACATTTATGGGTACAAATAAAAGTTTATCGATTTAGAGAAAGTTTTCTTATTTATTTATTATAAGGATAATTAATAACATTAGTTAATTGGATTATTAACCATTTTTTTTCCAGACATTCTCATAGTAATATTATAAATTATCAGAGGAAAATATTAGTTAAATCTAAATCAAGGGATACAAAGAATTAATTAGGGGGTATCGCATTCGTTTCTAGGAAAGTTCACCAACAACAATTCATCGATTATATTTTGAACTACAGTCAATCTTCCTATAGCGTTCACTTCTATAGCGTTTGCGGGGGTTTTTTGTATAGCGTTCCTTTCTATAGCGTTCATTTGACTAAATGTTCCTTTTTTCAACACCGTCTAAAAGCGTTCCAGGGTCCCTATCTGAACGTTATAGAAGGGTTGGCTGTATTTGAAAAAAAAAACAGCCAATTTATTCTAATTAAATTCTCTACAAGGTTTTACCATAAAAAGTAATTGATTTTTTATTAAACTAGCCTATTTGGAACTCCAGATTTTTGATTTTTCTAGAATAACTCTTTTAATATAAATCCTATATGTCACAAACTTTTGATATTTATCAAAAAAGGTCTAAAGAATAAATATTATAAATAATCAATGACTTTTATTGTCAGCAATTGCGAACAAAAAATAAAAACATTTCTATTCGCTCCGTACCGGATGCGAGAGAGAAAAAACATCATGAATGTGCAAGTGAGAGTGAAACCGCACACGTGTCGTTCGCTCCGTGGACACAACACTTGAGCGTTGCATTAATTTGAAGAAAAATTCAAAATTTTATCGATATTCTGGATTTCTTGACGAATTGTGGGGCGGTGAACTTTCCAGTCGGTGAACTAAACATCGGTGAATTGCAGTTGGTGAACTTACCGGAGCAGATTCGATACATCAAACAGTTTTTTTGTAAAAAAGGGATCTAGTCTTTTTTTGGGATAACAAGAGTGGAATTTAATTGTCGGCTACGATTTTGTTAGTGTTAATATATTGTATTAGAACAACGATTTATCGTTGTTCAGCAGACAAAGGGTTAATAAAAATAAAATGTTGAAAATTTTTGTAAAGTTTGAATATAATATATAATTTATTTATTGATTTTTTTACACACTCCAACTGACATAGTGGGGCTGATGTCGGAGAGCGCTCTCTGCGAACTAAGTATGTACCACATTTGTCGTACTTTAGACTTAAATATCTGGGATATCTGATGACACTCAATTTTTACTCCATTAAAGAAGTAGAAGAATAAGACATAACGGTTAAACGAGATCTTAAAAAAATAGGATCAAGGACATGATTTTCAGAATGCGTATCTGTGCTAGACAGTCGACTTAAGCGACGATATTGGTCTAGATATTAGAAGAAGGATCCACAGAGTCCCGAAACGATTGAATTGCTGGCAATGACTGCCATTGAACTTATCAAGATTTTGAAGAACCGAAGCATAAAAAAGCTAAATCGATTGTATTTACCTTTGGACTGATCGGAGTCGATACTTGATCAAGAGAAGTGAGTTGACAGAGGGTATCGCTGGAATTGAACGTGGTAGGCTTCGACGACTGCTGATCGTCGTTCGAAGGATCGAACGAAAAGCTCATCGACGACGACACCACGCACATGTCGCTAGATTGACTCGTTTCAAACCTTAGGCCTTCCAGTCTCGTGTTGGTCTCCATCGGAGAGCATTCAGTCACCTTCGACAGGGTATCGCTCAGCCTAGGCAACGGAGATTCGTTGAACTTTTGGATGCACTTGATTGCACCGTCGATGTAACTAGAGTTCTCTGTGGATTTAAATGTAAATTTGTACGGGGACGACAGATTGTATGACTCGCTCAGACTGTTGTTGTTTTCGATCTTCCAAGATTCCGTATAGTCCTGGACGCTGTAATCGGTGGGCTCGATGACGGTATCGCTGATGGCGGTTAATGTTGAATTCTTATCTCCGTCTGGGGATGGGGACAGAATCAAGTGTTTAGAATCGCGGTTCTCTTTAATATCAGATTCGAACACACTTTTGCTTTTATCGGAATAATTAGAAACTTCAGGAGATGCCATTTCAGATTTATAAGAAGACAAGCGCTGATTAGCGTTGAATCCTTTGTTCTCCCATCCGAACATATCAGTTTTATTTTCTTCAACAGGTTGTGGTATCAATTCTTTTTTCTCATAACTAGGCGTAGGAATTTCAATCGGTGATTCTTTATTCTCGGATACAACCGGCGAAATTATCTCTTGTTTTTTCAACGGAGTCTGCAGTTCTAGTTCATAAGGAAACTGATCTGAAAACACGGACAGAGCCTTGTTTTTTCTTTGCAAACTTTCATCCAAGCTAACAGATCTGGGCGATATCAACGGTTTTTGCCTTCGATATTCGAATAAACGCAGTTCTTTTCTGTCCCTCTCGCGTTGATTTGAATCTTCGACAATGATTTCGCTCGAATCTTCCTCTTGGAAACTCATGCTGGTCTTATTCACTTGATTTATCAATATCCTATGCAATATCTTCGAATTTTCTTGTATAATCCTCAACGCCCTCTCGCTGTTTCTGCGTCCAGATTGTGATCTAATCGCTTCTATCTCTTCATCCAGTATTGAAAAAGAACGCCTTTGATCCGAAGGCAGTTCTTCGCTCTTAGTCTTTTCCAATATACTCAACCTCAGTGGTTCGTCAGCTTTTTCCATTACGCCGCAATCGATCTTTTGTGGTTGAACTAAAGGTTCCAGACTAAACGATGATTCAATCGTTTCGGGACTCAACGTGGGTAGCTTACATTTTCCAATGCTAGATTCGTTAACACTTGATGATGATGGTACGAAATAACCAATCTTTTCAGTGTTATCGTCGTTCAATACATAGGAATTATAATTAACAGGCGAAGATACTATCTTGTCCTCGTTTAGATCAATGCAAATATCTTCGGGTTGATCAAACTTGTATTTACTACTATCATAGGCTTCTGGTATTTCGATCTTTGTATCGGATCTCACGATCAGATTATCAGCATACTTAGTCAATCTAGATGATAGAATTTGTTTAGTTTTTGCAGCAAACGAGTCCTCTTCTTCGTCTGAGCTTATATAAGGGCCAGATTTTCTCGCGCTGAAAAATTCCGGACTGTGCTCGAAGTACTTATCTATTTTAAGCACGATCGGTTTTTCATCTTCGCTGAGCTCACTACCGACGTCTGAATCAAGTCTCGTAGGACTTTTGAAGCATAAGAATGATTGAGAATCTTCAGCTACTCCCGATGTTGATTTTAAAACAGGACTTATCGAGCTGATGGAACTGCTCACGGATCTTTCGCAACTGTTAGATCTGTAATCGGGATATACGAACGGTTTCACGTCTTCAGTATTTTCCCAGTATTTCTGCGTTTCGCTAGTGTCTTTGCCGTCGTAGCTGATGCTGTCATCGTCTATGCTTTTAATGTTATCGGATTTTGGAAGACTGATCGCATCTTCGTCGGGTGCTTTAAAATCATCGCTGATTCGTTCCTCGTCAATGTTGTCCCAAGACCTTTCGTGTTTGACGGCGACGTCCGCTTTTCTAAATTCGTCTAAATAATTTCTTAAAGGTTCTCCTCTATTAGAATCTACAAACTCAACAAAAGTGTTATTAGGCTCTATATCAGTAGTGGCGATCGCATCTTCGCTTACCACATCAACCGTTGGCGTAACTGTGTCTACTATTTTATCATTATTAGAACCAGGACTTAAGATTATATCAGTTTCTATATTATTTGTTCTATCTAAGAGCTCTTCAAATTCTTGCATATAGTTTTCGAACTCGGTGTCGTTCTTCTCTTTGACTTTTGGAATGTCTTCGGCGACGTCGGTTGCTTCTAAATTATCCAATTTTAGATTATCAAAGCATGGTTCATCTTTGATATTTTCATCCGTTGCAAGATTATCGCTAAGACTCGCTGGTTCAGAATCAAAGTCGCTCATCCTGTTTGGCTCGTCGCATAAACTGGTTGAAGTGCTGGATTCTGAGCATTCGCTATATGATGAGGACTCGCTTTTTCTTCTGGTTCTTAAGGACGATTGCATAATTTCATTGATCTCTGTTTCAGAAACTGGTTTGCCTTCCTCTTCCGGATCTTCCGCATCTTCTTCAGCGGGCGATTGCTTAATATCCTTCCATTTGATAGAATCTCTTCTGCTCAGTGATTTTTTATGATTTTCGTCTTTCCAACTAAGCGTATCGTTCTTAGTTTGGGGTTTTGAAGAACTTTTAGGTATTTTAGGTGTTCTTGATGGAGGAATAGCTCCTTGCGGTGGACCTAAGCGTCGTCCACGGGCGCTTACAATAGCGCTTTTTCCTAATAATAAATGATTTACGGATATAGGCCCTTGTCCACTGGATGTTACTGTAAAAAATATATTTTTAAAAATACGATCTTATTTAATATAAAAATATTTCTAAACTACCTGACGGTTGTCTGGCACAAGCAGCTGCTAGAATAATATGCGCTTGTCGTTGTCTTTCTCGCAAACGAGCATATTGCTGTTTCAAGGCGGATATATCAAGTGCTAGTCTTTCTCTATCCGGATGTCCAAAGACTCCAGCTGCCACCAATGCACTTCTACCTCTACCAGCAGCCTTCAATTTGGATTAAAATTAATTTAACATTATTATATACAAAGAAAATATTTTTAAATAAATACCTGGAATCCATAAGCAGTCGTGATAGCTAATTTATCACCTTCGTCGCTAGAATCAGTTTCATCTTCTGAATAAAATAATCTTAAACCTTTTTTAGCAGCGGATTGTACCTGTAAATTAAAAATTAAGAAAACATTTTTAAAATAATATGTGTATTAGAAAGAAATCGCATATTTTATGAACTGATGTTTGAGTACAGTCTGTCTCTAGACAGGATGAAGTAAGCATCTCTATATCTTTTTTGTACAGAACTATTGTTTAACTAAACCATGTCTTAAAAGGATTCTTCGATACTTTGGATATCTCACTAAAAGAAACGATAGCTTGGAGAAACGCGTCGCGCTTGGAAACGTACAAGGATGAAGGGGTAGGGCGCTTGAAGACCGCCACGAAGAAATTCAGAGGAACCTGGAGAGCCAACATCAAGAAGATTCTAAACAATGATGGTCACGATCCTCAGATATGAGGATGCCGACTCAAGAAGAATTATTTAACATTATTCTTGTGCAATAATTATCATTTTATTCGTAGGGGTTAAATGTCCATATCCGAAACTGACGAATGAGTAGGGCTTGAACGCGAGTTAGGGTACTAAATCCATTAACCAAGTGTACCGCTAAATTTTAATGGTAATATATGCCAATTTTGATTTTGAAAGTTTAAATCAGGCTATAGGACTTTAAAGGATGTGCCTACCCTTTAGTACTACCCTTCAAATTCGACGATGACCCGTTAAAATCTCTGCTTGAATCAAATCCTCGTTTAACCATTGAGGAATTATTCCAGAAACTTTCATATCCATGATCCATAATACAGTTATATTTAAAGTGTGCCAATTGGAATAGAATGGAATTAAACAGGAGTTAAACTGGAAGGTTCGACTTTATCCTCCATATTACCCACAACGCTACATCCGAAGATTACCTTTTCAGAGAAGAAAAGAACACATGATAAATAAAAGAAGCTCTTGTTTATAAAATACGCGATTACTTATTGGTCCCCCTAATATTTGAGTATAAAATATATTTAAATTATTAATACTTACAGAATGAGCCCATGGTGTTATATTATATCGATGTTTATCACGTAAGCGTGGTAATTCAGGAACAGGACCTAGTTGTGCAGCTCTTACTAAGAGTGCTTCTGAAGTAGCCGGAGGTGCTTCCAAGGTCTGTCGTGCTAATTCTCCCATAACAGAATAGAACTCATCAGCAGATTCGACAGCCAATATCCGACTGAAGCGAGAATAATAATGAAATAAAATCGATTTATCAATTTTAAATATATTTATAAATAAATACTAACTCTTGCAGTGTGTCCCAGATGGCTAGGGCCGTGGTTAAAAGTACCTCATCCCCATCTAAAAACACCAAATCCCATACTCTAAGTACAGTAGTCCTCGGCAGACAATTGCAAAACAGCGTCAAGAACCATTGCATAGTGAATACATTCGTCAATGGCGGTTCATAACAACTCCCTATAAAATATTATAAATATTATTATAATAATTAAACATATACTCCATAATAATCACAACCTTCAGCAGCTCCCTTTTGCAATTTTTCTAAATGCGCAGAAAGCTTCGGCAATCGCAGTTTTAATAAATCCCGAAATACTGCCATATCGACCGACAATCCTCGCAAATTATTAGCGAAATATCCTTCGGGTAATACGGCTTCGATTAAATATATCATCACCTGTAATAATAATTATTTATTTATTGATCCATGGGTATTAATTGTGCGTTGATATTCAACCTTTAACGAATCGCTTTCTGATCTATCCATCACTTCGAGTATAAGCGCGGCTAACATATTGAATCCTTGACAGTATCCTACTGCTTTATTCCATCTGTAATTATAATTTACATTAAAAAATAATAATAATATATAATGTTTACGAACCAATGGTTGAGGTTAACTGAGTATTTGTGTACGCTCTAGTTGTATTTGCGTAGATAAACAGGGCGATCGATAAGTTTATAATATAAACATATTTGTTAAATAATAAATATATAGCAATATTAAGATAGTATATATATATTGATAGAACAGTATTTCTAAAACATTTTCATAATTAAAAATGTCATAATTATATTTAATTATTTAGATATTTTACTTTACTAATAAATATTATATTTTTAAGCAGTGTACGATTTATTAATAAAATAATCTTTTAACTCATTCGCGGACAGTCTGTCCATTGCGGTCATTTTTTTATTTCGCGTGGGACACGAGATCAATTGACGGATTTTTGTATACAGTTAATGGCGAGGGAGAGCAGGACCCAATACGCATTTTTATACTTCTTCTGTATATTTTTTTGTATGCGGTATGTGAGAATGTGCGCAAAAGTATTAAATTACATGGGGGTCACCAGTGACCGGCAAAGACAGGATTACCAGAAACAATACATATATTTTTAATATTATGGTTTATGACATGTTTCTCGCACAAAAGTTTCTAGTACCAAAATTAACTATATATCATTGTTCAGCAGTCAAAGGGTTAAAGATTATATTCATATATTAAATACAATTTTTTTGCATCGGAATTATCGTTTATATCTTAAAATATTTAGCAGGATTTGTAATCTCCCATGTTTTTTTCCGCTGATAATCTAATCCAAGATTAAACTTGGTGATGATTATTTTACTATAATTTTTATCAATATTCAGATCCCTTTTTACACGATATACTTATTTTAACGCTAGTATTTATTCAAAAATTCAGTAGTTTCAGACGCAGTAGATTATTATGATCAGAATAAATTTCATACATTTAACGCATTTTTTTAATCACTTGAATAAATTATAGTACGTAGCCATAATAGTACCTAGCAGGGGTGTACGGTGGTGTTGATGTAGGGTGTGCTGAATGTGGAAAAAAAATATTAAAAAATACAGTGTTTTTTAATGAATTTTATTATTATTTATAAATTAATTCTATTCTTCGTTTTTGCAACATAAATTTTTCAATGGAACTATCGAAAAGTGTGCCTTATTGTTTAGTTTTATGAGTATTTTTTTCGCCATTGATATTACTTAAAAACGAAGAATAGAATTATTGTATAAATAATAATAAAAAATCTATTTTTTTCCACATTCAGCACACCCAACATCAAGTCCACCGTACGCAACTGAGTACCTAGTAATTAAAAATTAAATAAAAAAATGAATTAATAATTTCATCATTTACTTATGAAACATCCTATGGCGTATGTTAATATATTCAGTTGTAGTCAACCATTCATTTGCATTTAATAATATTACCTCGCATATGCCAAAAGTACACGTTTCAGAACGGCTTGATTTTCTCTTCCCTCCGTGCCACAAAATAAAGAACATCCCGTGCGATGCAAATCCTGAAAATAAAATGTTTTTCATTGATATTTCAGTTAAACATAATAAATCGGTACAGCTTGCGAACGACAAGGACATTGTGACCGGATCTTGGGCAGCCCTCAAGGATGCAGCGAATAATGAGAGTGACAATGGGCATGGGACTGAGGATCAAAGAGACCAAGAATATACCAAGGACAAATCCTTGAACTCTTGAGAGTCGAAGAGTATAACTTCGAGGCCGTCCAGAAATTCACATATTTCTGGTTGCTTATTACAATTAATAATGAAACCAATTTGGGAGGACGAAGAAGAACCATGATGGCAAACCGGTGATACTTTGGACTTCAACAGTATCTCTAGTCGTCATCAGACCCTCATCTGGCTCGTTCTAACGTATGGATTGGGCTTTGACAAAACCAGATGAGTGACGACGGGAAATGGCGTATCCGAAGCGACTACGAGCTGTACTAACTATACAAGAAAATACAGGTCACAGCTGACGTCACAGTTCTCAGACTCCGGTCACGTGTCAAGGATGCGGAACAGCCTGCCCTCCAAATGGCTTATGGTTAACAAGTCTTTATGTCCCGGAGGAAAGAAAGACCAAGGTTGAGATGTTTGGACTATGTACAGAGGGATACTGCATCATTGAAACTTACCCGAAGACGGAGAGACTTGATTGGAGACCGGATAAAATGGAGAAGAGTGTTGGATAAGGCAAGGGCTCCACAATAGGGATGTTGCGCTTATGATGACGATGAAACATTATTAAATATAAATTATTACCTTGACTATTTGTACTCCGAGTTCGGTGTCGTCGGGATTCGTCCATTCGCTGAAGCAGGTGCCTTCAGCTTTGTCCCAATCCACGCCTTTCACCTTTAGATGCTTTTCAGCTAACGTCAACCATAGCTGAAAATGCGACAACGCGTTTCAATATACGATTCTTCGACGCTTAAACGATTCTCTGTACCTTTTTTCGAAATTCCGGCGGGATGCCGGAGGGCAGCCTGGCCACGAGCCTCATGGCCTTCAGCCATTCCGCCCAGCCGCAGGCTCCGCCTCGCGGTGACACCGAAAATCTCATATCTCCTTCGCCTGAAACGCGACATCGAATTTATTCAAAGAATTAATCTGCGAACCAATTTTAAAAATAATTGGCGTCGACTCTCATATTACGTCGAATCAATAGGCGCAGAAACGTTTCGAAAACTCATCGTCCGAAGAGATTAACCCTTAAAACTCGTATTTTTTTTCCAAATGGGGTAGCGCCAACTCGTATTTATTTCAAGATTTCTTCAAAATATAATTCCGAAAATTGATTTAAGAAAAAACACATTTTCTTTTAATATTTTCCGAAACCACATGAATAATTATAAAGAATATCATAAACTTACAACATATCATTTTTAGTAAGTAACCAGTCATGTAAATATTTTAGGAAGCATCTAATACAACCGCTGGAACTACCGTAACATGTAAAAGTCCTTTGAAACGTATTAGACATCACTATAGACACTATCTTTTATAATAACAGTATAACCTGAATTATTTTTTACTACGATCTTCAAAAAAATATGCAACAATATAGGTGATGACATATTGGAAAATTACACTGAAACAATATATTTTTGAGTTGCCGCCATTAGCGTGCGCTAAAGACAGCGTAAGAGATCCAACGATTGTAAATGCCAGGGTTGGAACACATTGAAAAAAAAAACGTTTTAAACGGATTTAAATTCATCAATAAAAACAAATAAAAGTATGATTATTATTTTAAACACACAAAATAACATAAAATATATTGTTGAATTTTGTCAGACAAAAATAAATAATGTAATTTTGAGAATATTTGATATAAATTAAAAACTTTTAACATTGCATTGAGAGGATGCAGTGGGAAATTGTATATATATATACAACTGCATAAATATATGGCGGAAGAAAATGAATTTAAATATACTGAAAAATCGCTGTTCTGATTAAACTCTCAATTTATAATTTTTCATGGCATGATATCTTAAAACAATTTCCTGGATGAAGATTTGCTTTCTTAGCACACGTAATTACAATAAGTTCAAGCCAGGTTTGACCTTTCACATTTCTTTTGAACGCTTTCAAACAGTCTTTTATGTCTAATCTCATTAAAACAGAAATGTGAGGTTTTTTATTTAGACGTTCTTCTGTGTCCAATGTTGATGGTCTTCCGCGAGTTGAAGAGCCTTCTCTAAAATCTCCGATAATTTGCATAACTAAGGTAGAAACAAATTTTGAGTGCTTCATTGATTTTTTATTTGCTTTGCCTTATATAATATATAGGCGTTAATTAAACATATTTCCAAACCCTAAAAAACAGTTTTCTTCACCATTTTAAAGATTTTCGTAAAAAACCATAATAGGATGCGAGTTGATCTGCTCGATCGACTCCTCGCATATGTTCTGTATATTTTAATATCACATTTGGTTTCGAAATTTCTACTGTTGTTCCGTCATAAAATTTCGAGACACTACCTGACTTTCGATGTGTAGAAAGTAGTACACTTTTTACAATTCTTTTATCCTGCCACGAGAATATCATTATTTCGTTAGATCTACAAGCTATTACTCTATTTGCGTCGGTCAATTTAGATATTTTAATGATACCCGGTAAAAAAATTCTATTTTTATTTATTGTGCCTGTGAAATAGCACTTCATTCCTAAAAGTTCTTTTGCCAGAGGCAAACTTAAATAGTAACTGTCACAGTATACATGGTATCCTTCAGAATTCGGCAAGTTATTAGTTAAGGATCCATATAAATGTAGAACGATTCTAGCGGTCACAGGAAGATCAGGTCGTACAAGATGTTCGGTTGTAATGCTGTCATAGTACGGTAAAATGGAGTATATAAAACCAAGTTGAATCAGCTAACAATATATTCTGATACCCCATTTTGTAGGTTTGTTCTTATTAAATTTGATGAAACTTATTTCCCCCTTAAACTTTACGACGGACTCGTCTATACTTATATCTCTTTCGGGCACATAATAATCTTTAAATTTGGAATCAATATAAGTTATAAAATTGTTGACTTTTTGAATTCTAGTTCTAGGAGTTTGATCGTGTATATTTTCATTTAGATGGAGCATCCAGAAAATTTGAAAAAATCTATCTCGTTTAAAAATACTTGAAAAAAATGGCATCTTTAGATTGAATTGTTGAGACCAATATATTTGTATATTTTCTACCCCATATTTAAAATGACACCAATAAATGCCGCCATTTCATCAAAATTGACAGGTTTCCAAGTTCTCCAAATTGATCTCGGTGATAATTGTAAATTTGATAACTTTAATTATAGCGTACCGGTCGTCTCGCTCATAATTTTGTTTATCATTTCATCGGTAAAAGTAATTTAAAATAACTTGGTTCTATTACAGCATCAGGTAACGTGGACCAGTACATGATTCTGATTTAAATGGAATAATTTGCTGGGTGTTGTCTTCTTTGAGCGCTACATCATACCAACTTCCAAATATACTTTTCCAACCAGTCTCTGGGTACATTCCTTCTTCTTCATCGGTATATGATAGTGGCCCTGACTCGTCTCCCGATTGCGGATGTCACTCTAATTATCATCACTGTCACAACAATCAGTACGATTTTTGCCTTCATTCTCATCCACAAATTCCATGTAAAACTCATCATCAATGCTGTCAATATCGTCGATCATCGCGTGCCGGTATCAGACGTGGTGGCGATGGCGGTTGGGCACAATCATGGTTTCGTAGATTCTACGGAGCTATGAGGAGCCAGGCCGCTATCCAGGCCAATTCAGGGAGGCCCCAACCTCGTCTGATTATTATTGTTACAATCCGCGCGTGACAGCTCGGTTCCCGGGCTTTGGTTGGCGACCTGACCCGTATTCGAAGAGCCAAGATAACCTGGAGAACGTCCGTCACAGTCATGACATCATGGCTGAGACGGAGGTGTCCTTCAGGTGGCAAAGACCCTCCTCAGGGTTATAATGCCACTTGAATTGAATCATATCTTGCTCTGTCTATCATCTTATGGTATTTCTAAAAATAATGTAAAAAAAAAATCGATTTTTTATTATATTTTTTTCAATATCTTTCTGATCGTGATATCTGTACAAACAATTGTAATTTTTTTATCTAGTACAATCAGCATTATTCAAATATTATATTTAAAGTTTCACATAATTTGTTATAAACAATTGTACGCGAATCGATTGTTATGAATCGCTGAATTTAGTAGTGTTCATATAGAGTACGGCCGCCACAATATAATGCTATCTCACTCGCACTTATTGACAAAATGCTTGCAGAATGACAGCCCAAGATAGACAAATTATGTCGACGTATTGTCGACGTTCGAGTTGGAGAGACGAAAACATGATGTCGACTATATGTCGACTTACGAGTTTTAAGGGTTAAATCGAGCCGAAAATTAATTTTCGACAATAATACAATTTTCCGGACCGAAGGGGGAGACGGGACGCTCCGTTAATTACGCCTCGATAAGATTTTCGCAACGTGAAAAAAATGCGCCGAAAATAAGCCGACCTTTGTTCTCTAATTAAATATGTTTCTAAGGCGGTGTTAATTTCATTTTGTCGTCCGAGCACACAATTTTCGCCAAAAAGTGCGGAGGGCTCGACCGAGTTACTCCGGCAAGGTTAAAATGCCAAAGGCGAAGTCGCGCAAGGTTAGACGTCGAAAGACTGATTTTATCGATTCGGACGCGGTTTTTTCGTCGTTTTTTCAGTGAAATTAATTGCGATTTTCCGAGATATCCGTTACGCATCGCACGTGTAGTAAACGCATTTCATTGAGGAGGGTATTGATTTTTTAATCGCATTATCTCGGCCCGGAGGAGCTTCGCCATGTCAACGGGCATGTATATGTTTTCGTATTCGTTTTTGAGATGGACGATCCGTGTTCCGCATTACGACGTACGTTCGTACGTCATTTGCGGGTATAACGGATACATGCGGATGAAACACTGAGATGAATGGGACGAGGGAACAAACGCGAAGTATGAAACGCGAAGCTGTCATCGCCCGTACTCTCGTACAATGCGGGCATATGTATGCGAAGAGTCGTATTGTTATTTATTTACGTATCGATTTCATAGTAATATATAATTTTCATTAATTAAATTCAAAACGTAAACGTTTCGGGGTGACCTTACCTGTCATATTTTTTCATATTGCGTACTGAAAATAGCGCGGTTTATTTACTTCATTGTTATACGATTTATTCTAGGATTTTTGAATGAAAAAAAAAATCTAGACGACAAGTCGCGGACGCGGACACAACAATGCAGGGATTGTTGCGTCCGCGTCCGCGATTTGTCAGTTTGAAAAATCGTCGTTCATTTGTTTTCGGCCGAAAGGTAAAGGGACGGGGGCTCTGGGGGCTCTGGGGACTCACCGGCGCTGTGCTTGGAGGAGCCGGCCAGGTTCTTGAGCGAGTTGAGCAGGCCGCTCATAGGGGCCAGCGCGCATGGGCGGGGCCGGGGGGGTGGGGCGGGCGGGGCGCCGGGGGCCCTGCCTCGCGCCCAGCTCGCGCCCTTCCTCGGCCGCGGCCTCTTCCTCGTGCTCGCGTCACCGCTCCCCGGCCATGGCGGCCACAGCTGTGGACCGCCGTGCCGATACGAGAGTATCGCGCAGGCATCGTCCCTCCTGCGCAGACGATGCTCGATTCCGTCGATGCTATCGATAGTCCCGTTTTAAACGAAGACTGAAGATTTATCGTTTTTAAGCGGTTCCCTTGAACTTTTTCTTTCGGAGAATCGCTCTAGACAGAAATATTATTATCTAATTCTTCATTAATTAAGGGCCAAACGGATTCCAATGTAAATCACATCCGGGGGGATAAATCCGATAGATCTTATTAAGTGTGGCGGCAGCGCTCTATTACGGAATGTATGATCTTCGTGGTAGCTGAATGGCGGCACGAGATGATGCCGTTCTGATGGAACGTGGCTGTAATATGTCCCTTACATAAAAAGGGAAATGGTCAAAAGTGCGAAAACTATCGAGGGATTTCAGTTCTAAATGGGGCATATAAAGGTGGCTTCAAACCGGGCAGATACACGGTGGACCAGGTCTTCACTATCAAACAGATGATCAAAAAGTCCTGGGAGTATGGCATTGATCTTCACTACATATTTGTCGACTTCGTCAGGCGTATGACAGCGTCCATAGAGGAAACTTGTGGAGTGCCACGAACGAACTTGGTATCCCGAAAAAACGAATTAACCTGATAAGGGTGAGCGTTTCAGGTTCGGCGAGCAGGATAAGAACGGTTGGGGCTTTGTCGCAGCCGTTCGCAGTTTCCAGGGGAATGAGACAAGGGAATGCTATATCCCTATTATTATGTAATTTTGCTTGGAGGCTGCCATGAGAGTCGCACATCGGGACCGACGCGCTGATCCTTGGAGGGATGCGGTAATGCTTTGTCGAGTAGCTCGGTGCCTTCGCGGCAGCGGCTTCCAATCTGGTCTGGAGGTGAATTGGTCCATGACCAAATATATGATGGTTTCGGGATTGGGCGGAGAGGGGACCTCGGTGGATGTGGGATTCGGGTCTATTGAGTGCGTTAAATCATTCAAATACCTTGGCACCACAATCACCGAGGACAATTCTGAAAGTATAGAAATCTCTGCCCGTATACAAAATGCGAATCGGTGCTATTTTACCATGTTTAAATTGCTGGGCAATAGGTTGCTCTCGAGGCGAAATAAACTAAGAATCTACAAAACTATCATTCGCCCTGTTGGTAACATATGCGTGCGGGTCATGCATCGTTTTGATCGGTTCGAGAGAAAAATCTTAAGACGGATCTTCGGATCGCGTCCGGGCGAGGCTATTCCTGAATATAGAAACATGCTTTCCAATACCATTATCCTCATACATTGGCACGCAACGCCTACGCTGGAGAGGGCCTGGGAGAACTCGCCCCATTGGGAGACAAGGACTTCGTTGAAGAGACAGGGTTGAGGTGGACGGGTCTGTGTTGGGGCTTGGGCGACGGATGGAAGAGGCCCGGGACCGGCAGAGATGGCGGAATGCCATTCAGGTGACAGGGACTCGTTTCGGGTCTGGGGCCACTTAACTATTATTATTCATTATTTGACATCCTCGTGTCTGAGTATGGCGACCATTCTTAAACCGAATCTTATTGATTGTAGCTCTCCTGGATCCTCTGCAGCTACTAATGTAGAGCTTGTGGTGGTTATTCCACTAATTATTTTAATTGACAACACATCACGGTGGCGTCCCGGTCCCCACTCTTCCGGAAATGCATCGTGGGGATCGCTTTCCATGTGCAGACTACTGCTCGCAGTTGCAACGTGAATACGCTCCTGCGTTACACCGCCATGTCGACTCTGGAGACTCTTTTCTCGTCATCAATCCATCATTTAATTCGTAGTAAGTAAACATGTAAGCTTAAAATTACAATTGGAGCGAGCCTCGACCGAGACTTTAGAGGGGAGTTACTAGTGAGGTCTTCCTTGCGGGCCCGTCCTACCGTGAGGTCTGAAATTAGACCACCTTTGAAAGGCCAACGTGGCGGACACAGCACTATTGAACACCCTAGAAGAACTATTTTAGGCCAGATCTAAGTAGGTAATGGTATTGGATTGAAGGAGGAGATTCTTGCTCCAACCTGGCCGGCGTAGACCATAAATGCCCTGTACGCAGAGTCATTCGAAACGAAATCTTGGTGGAAGATGGGGCCAGGGGTCCGCCTTACCATGTTAAATAAAGTATCTCTCTCAGTAGAGAATTCTGTGAACTCTATCTATGAACCAGTCTAATATTATTGTTATTTAATAAATGTGTAGATGTGTCAATATATAACTGCAATAGGCTCGCCATGGTTCAAGTTACGAATCCTTCTCTTATATTTTCCACGTTTTACCCAAACCTTTACAAGCTTGTGCTGAACTTCGTATAGTCGTTTCAGCGGGAAAAGCGCAATGAGCTTCTCCAGCTAACGTATCTTCCAGAGAGATGCTCTAAGTATCAGTGGAAAACATATTATGTTGTATCTCCTTTAAGATCAGTCTCCGAACGATATTACGTATGGTCTGTACTTCTATATGGTTACGAGACATGGACGTCGCTGGTGTCGAACAATAGCGTTTGAAAAGTAAGAGTTAAGAAACCGAAGAATGTAGAAGATTCCATTGACGGATCACGTCAAGAATAAAACCGTCCTTCAACTTTTTCACAAGGAGCGGGAGCTTCTGAATACCGCCAAAACAGGTAAAATTTAGTACTTTGGATACATTATTCATTGACCAAAGTATCGCATTCTGTAGACCATCGCAGAGGGAAAATTAAGTGTCAAACGGTGGCTGGGAACAAATAAACTGTCATGGCTCAGCAATATTCGAAACTGCTCTAGAATTTTTCCAGCCAGCCAAAAACAGACAATTATATGGAGAAATACCAAGGATGTGTAGATCGCTAACGTCCGAAAATGGACGAGGCATCCAAAGAAGAAGATGTCCAAGAATTCATATATCTCGGCTCACTTATTACAAAAAATAATGAAACCGATTTGGAAGTACCAAGAAGAACCATGCTGGTAATTCAGTGCTAAGTGGCCTTCTAACCTGAGGCGAGTCTACCCGAAGAGATGCGTCCACCTCAGTCTTGAGGCCAGGATTGGGCTGATTGTCCTTCAGGTTATCTAGGCTCTTCGAATACGGGTCAGGTCGCCAGCCATAAGCCCGGGAGCCGAGCTGTCAAAGCGCGGATTGTAACAATAATAATCGAACGCGGTTAGAGCCGAGTCGTATTTACTTTACCGTTTGATCGGAAGCTACCTCCGGAAGCAAATCCGTCACTGAATCAACACGGATAGCGGCCTGGGCTCCTTATAGTTCCGTAGAATCTACGTAATCATGATAATGCCCAACCGCGATCGTGACCACGTCCAATACCGACACGCGACAACACTCGACTCTCTGTCCCCAAATTCAGAGAGAAAAGAAACTTCAACCATCGAAACCATGTGAATACTTATCCTAGGCATAAGAGCATAAAGATCACGAGCAAAGGATCCTATCTACATTTGGCTAGAATATCGAAAGACAATGAAGTTTGATCGGTTTAGAGTAGAGTAGAAGTGTTGGCCAGTAAGAATCCGATGCTACCCCAAATGATGGTGTCTATGAAGATTTTCCCTACTTCAATAAGGAAAAAAAGATCGTGATCGATTAGGTCGTGATGCTCGATGTCCAGGCGAGGACAGGACCATAGAACGCGATTGAAATCCTGACAGTCATATCCCCTAAACCCTAGTTTAACCCCTAAAGCTTAGCCTTGAAGTTACCGTTCAGCAATTGACTAACCCAAACGTCTAGGGAGAAACAGGAAAGAGGAGTAGCAGTGTATTATATCACTTTTTATGCGGTTTTTTATACACGGTTGTTACAAGGAAGAGTCGAGTATATTTATGAAAATGTTTGTTGCTCAGTATCGATACGCGATGCTCGGAATCGATACCGTTTCCTGGGGTGGCGCGGTACCGCGAGCTGCACCGATCGATGAACAACCGTTCCCCTGCCCCGCTCCCCCTTCTCTCTCCCTCTAACTGTGAGCGACTGAGAGAGACGAGTATACAATAAGACTTGGCTACTCATATCACTTCCAGCTACAGGATGTTCATCAATTAGGCGTGAAAATATATTTCAGTTTATTTTCATTTCAACTCGGGGGGAAAATAACGATAATGTATTTGTTTTTCAGCAGATGCTGAACACGACATCCTTTATTTATTATCCTGAACATGTTTCAGACAAACGACGTGAATTTAAAGAAAAATATATATAACTATATTTTTTTCATTCATAATGACAAAAAAAACATATTTTAATTCGATTTTTTTTATATAAATTCGGATTTATATGTCCCGTATTTGCATTCCGCAAATATAGTCACCCTACAGCTGTCAAATTGCTGCAAATTATCGATCAGACATGCGTTTGATAAGCATAGTTTTGACAGATACTGCGATTCTTTTTATTTCTCCTCAATGTTGACAAAGCGTTAACTTTTTATGTTATTTTTTGCATCTTCGGGAATAGGAAAAAATCATATGAGGGCCATTTCTGATGAATACGGAGGCTGATGCATTATAACGGTTATGCAATCTTTTTTTTCTACATGTTTCAGTGAAATATCGTTCAATAAACGATAAGTTATTCTATAGTCAACAATAAAATACGCCTCCAATGAATACCAATGTCAAGATACGTCAGGGGAAAGTATACCAACCAAACAAATAAAAATAAGCATTATACAGCATGTCGAAATAAAAATAAAAAGTATGAGAATTGCACATTTATTTTTAAAAAAATAACTCACTGTCATCTGCAATTCTTCTGAGTATCACTGTCACAATGCTGCAAAGACGTTTTCTGCGACGCCGAAGACTGTCTCTCGTATACAAACGTTTCATCAGCATCGATCCCAACTGTTGAGAACGACTTCGTATCTGATTAATCAAATCTACCAATTCCTCTTCATCTGCAAACGATTCCATATAAACAACGATTGATAAACGCTTGAAGAATTTGCTCAATACCTAACATGATCAGATCAGCTCTCCTGATTCTGTCCAAATCAGCGCATTCCAAGATTGGAGAAGCAGACGTGCATCTGTCGCTGTCAGAATTGCGATCTCTGATATGCAAACTGCCATCGACGTGTTCGCATCCATATATATCGGAAAGGAGTTGTTCGAAAAGTGCTTGCGGAGAAATTCGCGGATACGATTTCTGGAACATACTAACATTTAGCAATGGAATTTGCTCAAAATGATCAACTTTCTACATTATAATTACTTCAAATTTAACGTCTGGAATCTTCCTCTTTGCCGTTTTCTCCAATGTGATGGATGGATTTTCATTGCGATTTCGCTTAAATCGATCGATTTTCGAGTGGGATCTCAACGAAATTTCCGGAATGTTGTATTCCATTTTGATGATGCGCAGATTTATGTTGTTTCTGTTCAGTTTTTGCAGTTTTTCCATTTTCGACTGCTATCACGATTCAATTAATTACAACACGGCGCAGACCACAAACACACTTCTTGCTCGGAAATAATTAAAACCCATACTGGCAGAGTGATAACGTATTGGGACCAAATGCTAATTGTGTACCCGTGGTATCATCACGCTACTTGATTAAATATTTTTTTTAAATAATGGATACAGTAAAACCCACGTTTCCACTTAAATCAACATTTTTTTGTAATCATAAATAATGGACAATATTTAAATACAATTTTATGCGAAGAAGAACTATTTCCACTAGAAGCAGACCATAATGATGGTATTAGTAAAGCATGGAAATAGATTTAAGGCTCCACAAAGCCTCCATCTTATAGAACGTCTCTGCCATATGTATAAGCTATTTGAAAGGGAGATTTTCCATAGAATCCAGAATCATAGCAGACAGGCCTTAGAAATTTCGGTTCAAAAACATTCATTAAGCTAGCTTAGTACCAGAAGAATGGATATGAGACTGGTAACATCAACAGAATTGCAATTGTTCAGTCCTCAGTAAAACTTTACAGTTTAACGTTAGGTTATAATATATTGTGTTACTCTAGAGAGGGAACAAATGCTTCATATATCAGAGATAAGAATACTTGCGGATTAGTAGATGTCACTCAGAAGGACAAGGTAAGGCGTAGCGAACAATACATAAGGCGTAGCTTGAAGATGGCATCAACCCAAAGTAAAATCTAGATTAGTTATACACCGATGAGTATGTAAGATCACAGGTTCTGAGGATTGTGGTTTCTCGACTCAGAAGATAAGGGGCGACATCTGAAATATTGAGAAGATGCCATCCTGTAAAAATTGTAGATCTAGTTCAGAACAGACTGTCTAAATACTACTAGAAACACCAGTTGAGAACAAATCCAACCAAAATGTATGTTTGGGCCATGAAATATCCAAATCGATTGATGTTGATACTTGAAAATTATCAGCACTGAAAGACTTAATTTGTATATTACTAGGAATCTTCTCTTCGGTAAGTAAGCATCGAATGACTGTGCTCTTAATACTGGAGCAAACAAAAAACCAACATTTTCTAAAACAATGTCACATTCAAGGCTGAGATGTTA
The DNA here is from genome assembly GCA_022495035.1 of Philopotamus ludificatus. NCBI lineage: Eukaryota > Metazoa > Arthropoda > Insecta > Trichoptera > Philopotamidae > Philopotamus > Philopotamus ludificatus. Next base: position 24,649 of record JAGXCT010035129.1, read on the forward strand.
AACGTTTCCTGTAATGGGGTTCACAAGTCAATTAATGCGTTCTAGGGTCTCTTCACAAGAAATGAGTTAGATTACGTCACTTGAAACACCTTATGCACTGAGATGGAAGTAGATAATGACGCACTTCTAGTCATTTATACGATGCCCTGAAACATGCACTTCCCGACAGCTAGACGAAGCATCATCAAAAACCGTGGAAGAGGTAATACTACTGTAGTAGCTTCTCTTTAGTACCAGAATCATGCTGATGAGGTTAGGTTGTCACATATTGGGCTGAGATCTCGGAAAGGTTTCCTATTATCATGACTACAGGTTACCTCAATTAATGTCCTGTATCATGTATTCCAAACAACTGGAGCTGTGAAGGTGGTCAAGATCTTGAGGGGGACCAAATCATAACTGTACCTTAATGATGGAGTGTCCCTCTAAATAGTCCAACCAGCCTTGGTCGTCCTTTCCTCGTGGAAGCTTTTTCTTGAAACGCATGATTTTTTTTAAGAAAGGGGAGAAGGGAGAGGGAAAGTGGCTTTGCACAACTCTCCGAAAATCGAGCAAAGCCGTGTAGCAAGTTACACAGCTGACCAGGTCCATGTGTCCGATAGGGCCCTCCACCGGGAGACCCATAGGGGAAATACCGTATTGGACAGCATAGAGTAGGTCGTGACGCGCAGCTTCCGAGTAAGGACAAGACCACAGAACGTGACTGTAATCCTGACAAACGTGCCCATACCAGCAATGTGGCGATGCTACAAGGTTAAACTCGTTAAGCTTAACCTTAAAAATTACCGTGGTCCTGGGTCTGGGAAAAGGGACAGGAAGGCTTGTTAACCATAAGCCGTGGCCCACCAGAGTCTGGCCACCTTAACAACAGCTGTGACCGGTATATCCTCTGAAGGTACAGCTGCTCGTTGCGTCGGATACGCCATTCCCCGTCGTCGAATACGGCTCCAAATATTCGTCTCAGAATCCTCTTCGCCAGGATATTCAGTTATCGCTCATCTTCCTCTGTTAAAGCCAAAGATTCAGACCCGTGTGTTAGGATGGGTCTGATGAGGCTCACGTAGAGCGTGACTTTAGTCTTCTTTGATAGGAATCTCGACCGTGGATCTACGGTCGAGATTGAAAGTCTGTTAAAATCCAAAGTAGCACCGATTTTCCAGCATGGCTCTTCCGAATTGTTTTTATTATGATTTGTAATAAGTGAGGCGAGATATGTGAAATCCTGAACGCTCGAAGTTGGATCTCATTATTCGCTGGCATGTATCCTTGATATGATCTGGCCACAATGTCTATATCGTCTGTATAAGCACTAGGCATTTTATTACCCCATCGAGTGCTATGTTACACAACAAACATGCTAGAGCATCACCCTGTCTCAAACCGATTTGACAAGTAGAAGATTGTTATAACATTCCTGATAATTCCCTGGATTATTGAGTGCTGGGATTTAAATGAATAAGTATGAATCATCTTTCGAGGACTGATGAAGCATCGTTCTGTCAAAGACTCGTCATTGGCTGGACATTGATTCTTTGCGCGATTGATATATAATAAATCGTCTTCTATTAAGTATTGGAAAGTGTCAAACAATGACATTTTCTAGATCAAAAGAGCCCATCTCTTTAATTACAGTCTTGGGAACGTAACTCTTCCTAAGCAACAGTCTGTTAAAGATCTGGGTATTTTGTTTATTTCTAAGTTGAAATTTAGTTTACATGTATCGGGACGTGTGTATGATATCATCAAGAATGTTGGGCTTCGTCTTGAGAAATTATCATCGAGTGCTATACGATGCATTGGTTCAGAGCCTTATGACGCCTCCAATTCCCTCAGAGCAGAGAAGATACAGAAGAAATTTCTTATGTATCTCTACATTAGGGAGTTTGGATTCTACCCAAGTTTACACCCCAGCGCATGGGCACAGGGCTGTCTGGGGTATGTAACCCTCGAGAAAAGAAGGTCGATCTACGTGGCAATGTACTTCTTCAAGCTGTTGGTTGGCGCAGTACACTTGTACTGTGCGAGTTGCCCTTATGGGCGCCACCTCACTACCATCGAGCTCGTTCGCGTGTGTCTTTTCTTTCGCCAAATGCGAGGACAGGTGCTCTCAGTAACTCTCCGGTAACCAGAGCTATTACTCTGCTCAACCACTTGGCCGAATATGTAGATATATTCGATGTCAAATATAGACGTTTGATTGTTGAGATTTTATAATTCTTTTCTTCTCTTTATTGTAATATATGTTGTTTTTTTTATTTTTCTTGTAATTTATTATGTTTTTATGCGTGATTGGCGACCTGAGTTATTCTGTAATGCCAATCACACATTCTCTTTATAAAAAATAAATAAAATGTACAAAATCATCAAACTAACCAGGTTATGATGTAAACATCTCTATTTAAATGATCTATTATTATTTTTGTCTGCCAAACGTCTCGTCTCCATCCTGTCCCTCGTCATAATGTATTAAATGCTCAACGTATATCGCCACATTATGTGCGGGAGTGTTATCTATGCTCGGGATTAAACTTCCCGCCATTCTAATAAATATTATAACAAAATAAATATATAAACGTTTGAAAAACCGTTGCATACGCCTGCATGTTATTCAAAAAATAAAAATCAGCTGCCGACGCAATGACGTGCAAATTTAAACGTGTTAAAGAACGTTTTAAAGCGTGTATTCCCGTGCGTTACGCAAAATTTTATCATATTTTTATTTCCTGCTGGCGTTATCTATACAACGCTAATTATATTCGTGAAACTTTCGTATAAATTATACGATGCCGTAGCAACGCCGATGTTTCTATTGATCTAACAAAGCGTTGCATATTTTCAGTTGCCCTGAAAGGACATCGACATGTCGAACGATTCACTCAACGATACCAATAAAAAGGAAGCGTGCAGCGTTGAAAATCCAGGTGATATTATATGTCATTGATAAGGAAATCTGTAATCGCGAGATTAACGCTATCATAGGTTGTTTCAGCGGTTATGGGAGTCAATCCGGAGAGCAGCATATATTTTATCGCACGACGTCTAACGAATACGGATATTACGCTCCCGGTAATATAATTTTTATATATATGATATTTTATTATATTTAAATATGATTGTTTCGTTAGATTATCATACGGTGCCGAGCGTTTATTATCCGATTAAACAGAAGTTCAGCAATCGGTTGGCCGCCGCCGGGATGTATCGGAACCATTCGCTGAACACCAACATGGAGGAGACTAAATATAAATGAACGATGTGAGGATTGTCGATGAATTGAAACGCTCGAGTGTAATATTGCATTTATTCAATATCGTATATAATTTATATAGAATATATGATGTAACATTCACTTACATGATCGATTATAATTAATAATAGAAAAGGCACAGAAAAAAGTTTCTGAGAAAAATTCAACACATGCCGGACAATTAAATAAACGACGTCTAATCTAATTATTGCTTCGTATTAAATAATAACGAATCACGTAAACAGTCTTGTGCATTTAACGCAATGGAATTAAGCTAATTATTTTTTTTGAAGAAATCGAATCGTTGTTCCGGAGTGAGCGAGAGTGCGCTAAATCAATAACATGTAAATTATATTTATTCATATATAACAGCATCGATCGATCGTGTCACATGCATCTCAGAGACTCGTTTCTGCCCTTGCGGCGAACACTAACAATTTGCAATACACATTTCAAATATAGCAACAACAACAACAGCTTAATCAAAACATCGTTTGATGTTTTTTATTTTTTTTGTTTTCATTAAATATCGGTAATAAATTTAACTTAGTCTACCAAAAAACTTATTCTACGTTTATTTTATGTATAAATATTTTTTTATAATATTCCGTTCAAATCATTTCGGTTGCCTGCTTCGCGTATTTGCCGGGATTTATTTGAAAACGTTAACGCGATACGTTCTAAACATGATTTTAAAATATTTAAAAATACAAAAGCTAATTCATATAACGATAACGAGAGAATTTTGTTTGAGATATGTGGAATCATATTATCACTTTTTTTTTATTTATTATTAATAAACGCATCGTCGGAATCCAAAAAAATAAAAAACAAAACATTCGGGGGACGTATTTCATCGATACAATAAAAATTCACTATTGGTCCCCGCCGATGATCATATGAAATTATATCGTAAAACAAATCGATCCTAGCAGTCCTCGCCATAACAATCGTAGTCCATATTATTATAATTGAATAATATATAATCAATACTTTTTTTTTTCCATATAAACGTATCAATTTAAACTTACGCTAGTAATAATTACGTAATTTTGATGAAACGACTTTCATAACATCATATCGTTGTAAGAAATCTAATCTGAATAACATTTATTTTCCGCTATAATATTTTGCTAAGCGTTGTGAAAAATAAATAATTAAATACAACATTCTACACACTATTTAATATAATATTTATACGTTTATATAATGCACATTTCGATTTGGTTTTATATTAAAAACGATAACAAAAAAAAAATGTTCGTCAATTATTTCATATTGCGGAGATTCAATCTAACGATAAACAAAACCTTATGATTAAATACAGATTTGTAGTATATGTAATGAATGACGTAAACGCCCTCTTAACACTAAATTATTACAATATCATCTAATCTAGAAATTTCATGAAACATTACAACAACTATTTATATATATAATATATATGCAATGAATTAAAATATTATTTATATATTGTCTGTTTAATATGTCAATGTTTATTTAAGCGTTTTCAAACATGTTGATGATATCAACGCGCTTTTATAGCGCCGTCGAATGTAACGTGATATATTCTTTTTATATATATATATAAATATAACGCTTACACAATAATCAAGTCAAGCGAAAATTATTATAAATAAAAAATAACAGATGAATATACATTCATTCTTTTGTTATATATAACATCGTCGAAAGCAATAACAAATCGTCGATGATGGCAACTGAAAATATCGATAATAATACTGAACGATACGGTTTATCATAAATAAATAATATCACACGATTCGAAAATAAAATTATTAATATCACAAATTGATTATTTAACATTTATTTATTAAAAAAAGCAGATCTTCGTATTATAGCGTCGTAATAATTAAAAAAAAATCTGATTGACCTTTCATGTACGCATATTTGTTCGAATATATAGATATATATATTTTTGCAATTAACGTTTATAATCCCGCACGTTTGATTTCTAACCGCGGGATTGTACATATTATAAATGATTAACATTATTCTCTCTACTAACCAATGAATTTCGTCTAAGAAGTTTGTCTAATAAATATCATTTAAATAATATAACATTCATTCGATCGATTTAAATTATACGTGAATGCGATGAATGACGTCGCGATGATTTACATGTCGCCGAATATTCCCGCGAATGTTTTGCGTAAGTTCTTCATTGTGTCTTCGGCGTCTTCCGCTACCGTTGCCGATAGAGAGCCTTGACGCGAGAAGCCGGTGCGTTGCGGCACGTCGGGCACTTTCGGCGCAGATGTCGAGCTCACCGTAGAACTTTGAGATGCTGAAATAATAATAAAAACAGATTAATATTATTGTTTGTATTAAATATGTATTAACTAAATGCATCAATTAATTCCGGAGAAGCAGACGAGTGAATTGAAACGCGAAATGACTCTGATGAGCATGATGGCAATGTCAAAACCGACGGATTCCACAGTAGATGAGATCGAGAATCTCAATGTCAATGAATTACTAGAGGATAATGTCTTAAATGCGATGTCAAAGCTATCAACGATTTGGAAAAACAGGGCGATATCCAAAAGGACAAAAAAATTCTCAGTTTTTATTTACGGCGTAGATACCTGGATCATAAAGGAGAATATGAAAAAAAAAATTGACGCCTTTGGAATGTGGTGTTGGCGACGTCTACTGAGAATACCATGGACCGCTAAACGCACAAACGTGTCTTACCTAAAAGAAATGGGGAAATACAAAGAAGACCGACTTTCGATCATATGTCTCAAAAGGATTCTTAGATACTTTGGGCATCCAGAAGAAACGATAGCCTGGAGAAGCTCATCGCGCTTGGAAACGTAAAATGCGGGATTTAGAATGCAGAGAATCCGGGAGAGACAAAATCAAGAATTTTCGGAACAATAATGATTACGATCCTCAGACATAAGGGGTACCGACCAAAGAAGAATGTCTTAAATGACAATGATATCATTGGTTTAACTTAAAATGTCTTCAAAGAACCAGAAAGCAGTAGTCGAGTCAAAGAAAATCCTGTCTCTCTCACTGCAAATGTAATCCGAGGTCTTAAATTTTTCAATATACTAGAAAATCAGTATCAAGAACATCTCAAAGTTTAGTCACTGACTACATTGCAAAAGATACAAAATCAACTTGTAACGAGATTAATGGTAATTTTGTTTGTAAAGAATCATTGCCTTTAACAAGTAGATCTGATGCACTGATCTCTTCTAGTGACGATGGTTTTTAATTAATAAAATTAAAACAATGTAGAGTTTCTAATTTCCAATCAATAATGTTTTTTTTTCAAGAGCCCTATTGTAGAGCCTTGGCCTCATCCAACACCTTTCTCCATTTTATCCGGTCTGCCGTCACAACCACCTCAGCCTTGGTCTTCCTTACCTCCGAGGAGAGGTAAGGAAGACCTCCTTTTGGTGCCTAACTGCCCCGCATCTTATCAACGATGACTTACATTCTCAGTGAGTGCAAGTCATCGTTGGAGCAGTCAGGGTTTAAATGTAAATGGTGTTGTATGTTTTATGACAATTATTTTTTCTGGAATGGGACGGTCAACCTCACGTCCTAACTCCAACCTGGAGGGCTAGGGTTTACTTTCCCATAGTCAACCCACCACTACTCCTGCCATAGCGCTTTTTTTAGAAATTATCACGAACACCAGTAGCGGGCGTATCCGTAATAGTACTCCACGAGTACTATTCTGACCTTGCTACAGAATTCATATGTTTTCCATCCAAATGATTATAAATCAGTGCCACAGGTAAGCCGTAGGTAAAATGTACCGTAGGTAACATACGTATTATTACAATAATGTAAGTTAACTGCGATAGTTACTAAGTTAGTACTCGGATAGGTTAATCCTCCGACGAAAACTATGAATTCAAGGAATTCTTTATGACACTAGCTAGGGAGTATGTAAGTGAAATTGACCCATTACCTCCGCATGATTATAAATTTAAATATTATATTTATGTAGGTAGTTGACGCGTTGGAATTAATTAATTTAACGTCATCTCTGCTTTGTTGAATAAATAATTATAAATGAATATATTCATTTTAAACCAAAATGAAATAATATTAAAATTAACCAGTGTCATGTCTTGTAGGTAACATTAGTTCGATAATGTAAGTTAACCAGGACTGAGCTGAGATAGTACCCGAATAGGTTAATCGAAAATCTATGAATTCTGGGAATTGAGTTGAGTAAATAATAATCAGATGGGGCAATGTCCGGTGAATACTATAAGTGGGGCATCGTTCCCATTCAAACTGGTTCCTAATGTCATCCACGCCGTATGTGGTTGAGCATGGTAATCATCAAGATATTGATGGAAAAACACCTTTTTGGAAACAAAGATGGTCGTATTTCTTCTAAAGCTGACTTGAGCCCCTCAAGCCGCTCATAGTATATTTGCTTTGTTATCGTTTGGTCAGGAATTCAAAGTTTAAAGTGGACTAAACCTTTCAGATCTCACATAACTTTACATGGGTGAACTTTACCTATGCACTATCTGGGACCCTTGATATTTTTATAAAGATGAGACCTCGGACGTGAGAGCAAAAAGCATATATTCGCTCGGAATGAATGACCAAATTCAAGCTTCTTGGCTAGTTTGTCATTAGTTACGATGCAATTTTGTTCCACTGAAGTTTGCAAGACGTCCTCATCGAGCTCTACGTATTCTCCAGGATGAGAAAATAACTTAAAACCGAACTGTACTCTTCAAAATCTACATTAAGAATGAACAAAGATAGTTTATCCCGTCCCCATCTGACTGAAAAGTATTCTTGCAATTGAAAACAATGCATGATCTATTATATTCTGTATCATTGTTAGATTATAAAGATCTAGATTAGATTCTGTTGATCTCGGTGACTGAGATAGGCCGGTCCTGTCACAGAAGCATAAGAATATCATTTCCATATGAATGATATTAAAATCAGAATGAGGTAAATACTGAAATTTGTTCGATACGTTGAATTTTTTTATCGATGGTTAAAGCTTTGAAATGTTTATGTAGATATGATGGAACGATGGTTAACCTTGAGAGTCACGTCTGCCGACCGATGCAAGAGACGGATTAGTCGGTGGTGGATGATCGGGTTCAGCCGGTATCGGCGGAAGAGGTCTCTCGCTTCCCGTGGTACCTGATGGCGGAGGTCCCGGCGGTCCCGGCGGTGGACCGGCAGGCGGACGCTCCTCAGTCGGAGACGACACTGAGCCGCGAGATGTTCTTGTCGACAGCGTAGTGGCAGCAGTCACACCAGGTCGGCATGTTGCCTGAAAATCATTTCAATATAAATTTAGCAAAGATTCAAACCATTTCTAAAACAGATCGAACGCAATTTTATTCCGCGCATAGATGTCGCAGTGAGTAAATTATTTATTCGCACCTGCATCCTTTGGGTGACGAGATCGGCAATGTGGCGACGGTCATCTTCTTGCGTATCTCCCATCAGCGACAGGGCGCTGTCGTTGACCTCGATGATGAACTCGCGACCATCTTTACCTACGACCACCTCCAGTGCGCAGATTTCCAATCCGCCAAACAATTCGCTCACCTGAAATAATCGATTGCATCGTTAAACGATCTATTAATAACGGTCTAAGCATAGGGATCTAACCTCATCCACCCATGTCTTGTAACGATCTGTCATTGCCAGCTGTTCGAGCATAGCAGATCCTTGGTTGGTCTTCCAATTTCCAGAAATAGATTTACGCCTGAAAGCAAAAAAGTAAATGAATATATTAAATCGAAAAGTGGGTTATTGGCGTGAACTGCATAACAGATGACTTTCTGGAAAGTGCAGCGCAATTGTAAATACCACCTGTCGTGATTCATCCCTGATTTAACTTCGACATCGATTCGGAATGTTCGATGAGATCACACGCTTATAAATAAAAGAGTTATTCCCGCATTTATATTATTATGTCCTGCAATAAATCTGAATATTTTCATTCGGGATTTTTTTATAGAGTGTAAATGTGCACACTTCAAACATGTTGCACCTCGATGAATCACGGATTAATATACAATATTTAAGTGCCAATTTTTTTTTATTGACGGAATAAAAACGAGAACCGCTCACATGAAAGCTTTGTAGTTAGGGCCAATTTTCTGCACGTGGATGTCGAATTTTGCGTCGATGTACGGCTCAACAGTGCAGTATGAGCCGGAAATGGCCACCACCCCTGCCATATCCTGAAATTAAGAAAAAAACGATTAAGCACGATTTTTTTAAATTCGATCCGCCAATTGATGCGAATTTGTTTCGTTTAAAAGTGCATTGTGCTTGAGACATTATCTGAATGATTTATTATTTTATTACAGTCTGTCTTGAGATGACGCTGAATTGTAAGATAATTAAATTAATATTTACCTGAAAATCAGAGTTGTTGTCAATCTTGACTTTGCCGACGCCTCCGTGAGCATGTCCGATTTTCAGCACCACTGGAAAACGTGGAACAGTCAGCTGAAACAATAAAGAAAATTTCGCTGTAATTACAATGGTCTGATCTGTCATTTCAGAGGCTCCTAGTAGCATATAATTGGTGAAGGGAAGTTAAACTCTGTCCCTAATAGCTTACCCACTTTTCTTCGTCTACATAGTTATTATTTTAAAATAAATTTACTACAGAAACATCAAATCTTATAATTGAAGATGAAACTAAAGCTCTATAAAATAATGAATAAGGTCTTGGGGCCCTTTGAGGCCCCCATAATTGGGGCCTCATGCTTCAGCATCATAAGCATCCATATAAATCCGCCACTGCAGTAAAGTATCTACTTCTTCAAGATCAAACATCTAATTATCTACTTATCCAATCAGGTTGAAGAAAAATTACGACCACGTGATGAAAAGGAAGTCGCCGTTAAAAGGAACAACTTTCAACGAAGATATATTTGAAGCAGTCAACAGCCTTAGAAAGCTTAGGGATTAAATATAATTTACTATGAAGATAATGAAGTATATTATAATTCCTATAGAGATGAACTGAAATTACTTTTACTGCAATTTGGTATTTTAACACTTTATGAGCCGTTCACGCCTTTTGGCGTAATTTTGTAGCCAAGCGTTATGAGCCGTTCACGCCTTTTGGCGTGAGAGCCATATCCTCATTTAGCATTTTTTTTTCTGATAACGATGCACAATTTTTCTGATAAGGGTGCATGTTAGCTTGGATTATCATTACATGAAACCCATGCGGCCCCCAGGCTAGGTTTGATGTAAAACCTTGCGGCTCATAAAGGGTTAAGAAAGTTTTTCATTTCTCCAATCATTGATTTCTATTTAATATGAATGTTTAATAAATAAATAAAAGCGACAAGAATTAGAAACATGCTTCAGTTAATCTATTATTAAATTTAATAATTAGATGTCCTTATTTTAGTGCCAACTTCCATTCTTAATTCAAAATTAAATAATGTTTTATTTAAAGTAAAAAGTAAATAATATTTATATCTGTTCCTGCTTCCTATCGCTATTTATGATTCACTAGTTTTATCCTACTTTTTTTCGTTGCAAAGTCTTTGATCAGATCTTCAAAATTAATCCCACGAAATACATCTCCTTCTATATATAATAGAGATAAGGCATTGTTGTATAGTTGTTTGAAGTTAACATTTCTATAGCGCTCTTTGCTATAGTGCTCCCTTCTAGAGCGCTGTTCTCCACAAAACGCTATATTTTCAAGGCCAAATTACAGATTTCGTAAATATTGATACATCACCGAACGAAATGAAAGGTTAATGCCCTTTGGTTGACAACAAAATATAACACGCACGCGTAAACTAATTCGGCGTTATAGGAGGGTTGACTCATATAAAATAATATGTGTTTTTAATAATAAAAAAATACACTATTTATCGCTACTCGATAAATTACGCGCTTATATACATTCAACCCTTCTATAGCGCCGAGATAGGGACGACGCTATAGAAATCCGCCCTATAGAAGACTAGACAGACACCCATACAAAATTTAGATTTGTTTTTTTGTTAAATTATAACTTGTAATTTTAACGAAATAAATATCACGATGATTCTGATCTGATTTTTTTTTGAAAAGTGTTCGAGGATCGAAAAAAGACGTACCCCCGAATTTTATGAGTGCCTAGTCTTTTATAGGTCGGGTTTATGTAGCGTGGTCTTTATTTCGGCGCTATAGGAGGGTTGATTGTATTTCAACCGACCGCTAAATGTCAAGGCAATGACTACATTTTGAATAAGCACACTCAATATTATCTTATTAAATTATTGTCTTCCTATATAATTATTTTAATAAGTAGACTTGTTCAAAATCTGCACAGCTTCCGATCTGCGAGGTCAGTGTACTTTATATTGCTGGATAAACACGATAACACGGAAGAGAACTCTTTATAAACATAACTCATTAATACTATATATTTAATTAAATTAATAAAAATGGTGCCCCCGACCCTCCCCTTGATGTCCTAAGCACGTGCAGACGCCGACAATGTCCGGCTCCTGTGTGCAGAATTTAAACGGTATTTTACAATAAAAAAAAAAATATGTAAAAGAATATCCCCTCTTGGCGCCGCACAATCCCCTGTGTGCACCGCACAATCTGTCTATATGGACGGCGCGCTCTTGAGCATGTGCTTACTTTGCTTATATGATTAATTCAGCACTGATTGATTAGCGTGTCTAATAAACAGGACCAATGACATCCTTTAACCATCGAATCCAAAATATTTTTTTTATTAGCCCCATGAAAAAAATTAGGTTGAAAAGAAAAACTCTTCACATGCTATCACGTTCTCATTCGCGTATTTATGTATTACTCATGGATATAATATTTGCAGAGTGCAGATTATCATCGCATTATCATACAGTGCCTAGTCACAATTTAAAAATAAAACTGAGTTACACACGATTAGTAAACTTTACGGTTGAACAAAATCTGTTAACTAATGATTAATTCACCGCAAACCGCTGAAATCAATGCCGTTCGATGCGGTTTACCGCGAAAAATATTAAGTAAGTGTTCGCTCTGATGGTAAGCGGGCAAATTTCCAGAATTTTATTCTGAAAAAATGTATACAATACAATTTATATGCGCACACCGCATGTTAATGGTTTATAAATTTAATTTCCCGCGTGGGACGTTGTTGTTTCAAAGTAGTAGGTCTAAAACTGTTTTGCGAAAAAAAATGTTTTTTTTTTTGCATTTTCGCCGACCGCCTCGATAATAAAAGCGCACACAACACCCACAATCGTGATTGTTGTGACTCGATTTAAAAATGGTTCATTCAAATTCTGCGGACCGGAAGCCAACCGACGCTACGCGACTGCAGTGAGTAACGGTTTTCTTTTCAAATCGAACCAAAATGATATTACAATTTTGCGATTTACGAAGCATTACATATTTATTTAGACGTCTTACTCTTTAAGGGTCTCGACTTGAGAAGAATTTAGGAAAAAATCTACCAACAAAACTGAGATCATTAGGTAAACAATATCATGTTTTTAAAGAGATATCCCCAACGCACAGATCTTAATATATGTTTTCTTTTTTGCTAGCACATGGCGCTGAAACCATGACCTTCACTCTTCAAGCGATTGACGATCTGCAGATTATATAGCGAGGCATAATAGAGAGCAATCCGCACGACGATAACAAATTCCCAGACATCATAAAAGCAACATCGCAGTTGAAGTTAAGCTTACTTTATCCAAGGGCATCCGTCTTCATCATCACGTCTAGAAAATATCCAACTCTGTATGATAACTTGACATTTGCTATGCTTGGGTTCTTCCAAATCATCTCGATCCAATCATAGCAGCCTACGTTTGCAGGATCCTTCGTTCAGGTCGATCACCTTATAAAGCTTTCAAGACTTGGAGCAATAGTAAAATGGCATTCGGATGACCTATAAATCACAGCAATATCGATTCTATCAGCCTCTCGTAGATTCAGAAGGTCCAAGATCGGAATAAATGCAAAAAATAGAAGAGAAGTTTGTACTTGGCTATCTATTACTAAATGCTCCACCTTGTGCTTCCTTGATATTTATTTTCTAATGATGTATGTCCACTGTTTGCATTGGCATACGTTAGGTCTCTTCCACTACGGCATTGCTTTTAGTAGTGACTCATGTTAGGCTAAACTTGGGTTCATATTCAATATTTGCTGTTGAAGTCTACTAAAAGTACTATGGACTGCTAAATCCGAAACGTCTTTAAAGAACTAAGATCTTGAAATATTTCAAGAGGATTCTCTACTATTCTTCACATTTCACTGTAAGAAAATATGTCCAAAGCCTGATGAAACAGGGAGTATTCAAGAAAATAACGATTATTGAAACTTCTTAGGTTGTTGCACTAGAGATGTTCAATGTAATATCCTTTAAAGGTTGAGTTTAAATCAGATCTAATGGTTGGATTATCTTAGCCAAGGGTCCTCAAAATTTTAGAGTTCCAAGAGGTCAATCTTTGAACTGTTAGAATAAAAAGCAGATTAAACTTCTCACAATTAGGAAAACATTGATTAAATCCTGTGCTCTTATAATGGTGGAAATTGTGTTGGGAAATGTATTGAAGAAGAGACTTCAAAAACTACAAAATAAAATCCAAGATCAAGTCTGCAGCATTAGATATATTTTCGATTTAACTTGACAAATCGACGCAAAATATGTCAACTTCGGTTTATTTATGGAAGAATTTTTTTTGATATTCCTCTTGAAACAACTACACAGATATTTTAGAAAAAGTTACAATTTTATTTAAATCAGATAATCTTTTGTGGGCTAATAATATCTGTGGGTGTTGTACAAATTTAAGCACCAACTATGTTGGGAATAAATTGGGTTTTTTCATACTTATGTGAAGGTGTAAATTTTGTGACTTTAGAAGCAGTTATTGACATGGTTGATGTTCATCATCTACTTCTTTTCCATACAAACGTTCGATGGCATTTAAGAGGAAACGTAATTTAGCGAGCATTTGTGCTTTTTAATTATTTATTTATTTATTTGACTACGATGGATGAATGTCATAACAGAAAGACTCCAAAGCATTGAATTCATAGTTTTCATCTGACACCTATCCGACTACTAACTTGGCTCAGTCACGGTTAACTTGCGTTATTGAAATATATACACACATAGTCAACATAACCCTGCATGGAGTTGACTAAAAACCTAAGTAAACTTTGATAAATACCCAACAAAACAGTGCACCCCTGAAAAAATATGTATATGTTTGTGTACACATATACAAATAAATTGGTCTCTAGCGGATTTCTCACCACAGAGCCAGTATACCCTAAGAAGGAAAACCCTAATCTGTTGAC
>JAGXCT010035130.1:0-27064 GCA_022495035.1 Philopotamus ludificatus
ATGACTTTCCGAACAACCCAATAATTATATTGATATTTTAATTATTGTTTAATGTTAATTGATTCTTGTTATTTTTGTAATACTTTATAACTTTGTTCTTGTATTCAATGCTTTTTTGCTTAAATTATATTTTATATAAAATATTTGAATTTTATTTATATTATTATAAAAAATCCCCTTCTTATCGCAAGTAAATATAAAATAAACTAATACATATCCGTACTAATTTTATAACCTTATTATGTCTGTAACATCTTATGGCATGCTTTTTTTAGTAAAATTACTAAAAATACATTTGAATTATCATATTTTTCATACTTATTTTTATTAAAATATAATGCTCATGTATTCCGGTAATATAAAATATATAAAGTGTTAATTTATGTTGCAATTAATGATTAAATGTTGCAAATATTCGGTATATATTATGTTAGTATTCGATTTACACGGTTTTCACACGGCGAATCGACACATACATGTTTTATTCATCAACAGCGCTCGCAGTACTCGGTGGTTCATCGAAGCCCTTCAACTTTGATGCGGATCGTTCGTTCATATTTTTTCTGAAACATAAAAGTGTTAACGTTTTTACTGGAGTTTTCCGAAACGAAATATAATTTCGATGAGTTTTTCAATGATTTTTTTCTGTGTTTTTCTTTCTTCGACAAAAGTATACATGTTATGTTTTATCTATTGCCAACAGCAGTTATTACGGGAAGGTCGGGTACTCCCCGGAGATTAAAGCAAAGTTTTAATGCCGATCATCCGTTTATATTTATTATAAAGTCGAAGGACATAACGTCTCTGTTTATTGGGAAAAATATAGGAGCAACACTTGTAAGTGATAACGTTACTATTGATATAACACGTTATTTGGGCTTTTGTACATAATTTAAGACTATTTTCAATGCCTGGATCATGTTTTATACATATATTTAAATAATTCATGATAACAAAGTATGGTTTAAAATGCTTTAGGGTATAATTCGTGATTAATCGTGTTGATGTTTTGCGAAAGTTTTTTTTAAACACAGAATTTGTAATCGATTTTTGATTGATTTTAAAATTTGGGATTCTCAATCATTAAGGAGATTGCGAATTTAGTTTTAATATATGAGTTTTCCATGGATAAATTGCTTGCGTCGCCAAATATCAAAGGGAAATTGATGAAAAGTGTATTTTTTTCTTCGTTTCTTGTTTGTGACCATTTCGTTAATTTAATTAAATATTTTTTTCAGACAATTAGACAGATGTAGATTCAGACATAAATCACTCAAATAAAAGATAATTTATGGCAGGGCTTCGAATCGTTATTTTAAATTATTTTTTTTCCGGTTTAGTTTAAAAAAAATATCAGATTTTTCAGTTTTTTGTTCAACTCCGAGTGATTATTTTTTGAAATGTTATTTATCAGGGTTCAAGTTCATCAGTCAATTTATCAGGGAATTGAACGGTAAGTAAATCGAAAACCGCTAAAAACCGTTGTCGGTTTCAGCGTTTTTCAAGTTTGTGTTTTTCAAAAAAAATCGGAGCTGAACTGAAAAAAATAACGGTTAATGTCGGTTTATTATACATTTTTAATAATAATAAACACATAAATAAATTAAAAAATAATCACTCAGTCTGAACTGAAAATTGAAAAAAACATAATTTTTTCCGGAACAAAAACCGTAACCGAACTGATCGTCTCTTATCTGGTATTTTTTCCTGGATAACCCACTGTCAGGATTAAATATAGTCATTATACGGATCTAAGTATACAGTCAACCCTCCTATAGCACCAAGATAGGGACCACGCTATAGAAACCAGCCCTATAGAAGACAAGGGGGATACACAATTTGGGAATACGTTTTTTTAACATGTGTTTTATTTTGTAAATTAAATTAAATCAGTACGTCAAACATTTTTCCATTCACATATTTCAAATGACCTTTAATCAACCAAAGGGTATTGACTTTTAGATTTTAGAAATAATAGAAAACGCGGATAATCTAAACCGAATTAATTTTTATTTTGTTAAAATATAAGTAAAAATCGATTGAAACACAAGAAACATAGAAGGAAACACTATGTGAGGGACTATCGCACACGCCGCTTTATAGCAGGGAGCGCTATAGGAGGGTTGACTGTATTTAGAAATTGATTTTTATATTTTCATGGAAATGTCATTTTAAGCTTTTAAGCTTTTTCAGTTTCATCTGTTGAATTCCTAAGAAATAGTTATATTCTAGAAACTCGTTATTATTATATTTATAATATAAAAAAATATATTATATATCTCAAAAACTCAAGAGTATATGCCAAAAATGTTACATTTTCCAAGTATTAATATTTTTCCCATACACAATGATTTTGCAAGCAATTGTCATTACATTATTGGAGAATTAATTTATAATTTTATCTATATAATAAAATTATGGTACACATAAATACTCAAAAATGGGTTAGATTTCAATCAAAGGGTTTAAGTGACATTATTTAGAAGTATCTTAATATCGTAGATCATTCAAATTTTTCTTCAATAGGTTATCAAATGAAAACCTATTTTATTGTTGTTCTCTACGACATAAAAGTATGCAGAACTTATTTTATTCCATATTTATTACGAATGGCATTTGAGGGAAAATTCACCCCGTGTGTTAAAGTCAGTTTTTAAAGCTCATCATCCATGTCTCATGGCTGGCAAATGATGATGATGATGATGACATAGCAAGAGCGAGCGCGAACAATAATGTTATTATAATAAAACCCAATATTTTGGGTTGTATTGGAAAACCACTTAAATTTTTTGGGGTTATTCTTTAATTACTGAAAATTAATATCGATATAAAAAAATATTCTACTGCATGTTTTATAATTTATGGACCAAATTTTTGAAACATGATGTATACTTTAAATGTAAAACCCCTTTTGCTAAAAAAAAATGCATATAAATTTATTTTTATTAGATTTATTCGCGAAAATATAGCATTTTTTATGACCAAAATTATTGATTCGGATTTTTTTTTCTATTATTCAAGTGTTTTATTTAATTTTATGTATAACACAAAGCTGAGCATTGATCTAAGCAATATTAAAGGGATATCTGTGTGATTTTTACAAGGTTTTTTTTATAAATCATAATTTTGGAATTATCAGTCATACCACATACATACAATTAAAATACAACGAATTAATGTATTTAATTATAACTGAATTTTTAGTAATAATCAGCGGCCATATCATATAACATGCATCGCTTGTTTAATAAAAAAAAACCATTCCCAAATTTATATTCTATAATAAATCACTGGCTTTTAAATTAATTATGTGACCTTCAGGAATTAAAATCTACACACTTTCTGCTCCGATAAGAAGGTTATATAAAGCAGATCGACCCTTCGTATATTATATAATTGACAAATATGGAGACGTTATATTTAGCGGGAAATTTATTGCAGATTCAGTGAGTGCCAACATCTTGAAACATTACAATAAAATAATATCGACCTGGTATTTTGGGATGTATGAATAATATTACTAACACCATCTTGATATGAACTTAGTCGCATTGGAACTGTCTGAATATATTTATGACAACATCCGGTATCATTCACAAATTTATTCCTAGATTATGATGCAGATCGTTCATTTAAATCTTTTTCTGAAACATAAAAGTGTTGACGTTTTTAATGGAATTTTTCGTAACGAATGAGGAAATGTTTTATACATTATATCAGGATATATATAGCAGGAGTTATTATGGGGAGGTCGGTTGCTTTCAGGAGATAAGAAAATAAAATAATTCCAATCATCCGTTTATATTGTATTTATTCTTATGACTAACGACGGATTGTCTTTGTTGATAGGAAAAAATAAAGGTGAAATATTTGTGACGTTTTATGTAATTTATATTATTAAAGAATGAGTTTTTAATTAACGGATTAATTTTCGATCGATTATGTTTATTTGTTGCGAAAAAACAAATTGATTATTTAACCATTATTTTATATTTTGCCCCCAGTGATTTTGGGAAATGATATGAAGAATATTTTCTTAATATGATTCTAGTCAAATTGATAACAACGTCCGGTATCATTCACAAATTTTGCATATGTAATGCTAATTATTATACATTTTTACAGCCCTTGGACCAATGTTATGTTCTTTAAGAAAAAAAAATATATTTTCACTACATGCAGATCATCCGTTCTTAATTTATATTATGACAAGTGACACTCCTATTTTCGCTGGGAAATTCCTTGAATAACTAATTTTATTTTGACAAAAGTATGTAGATGTAACGTTAAAATCTTAGCTTTAACTTTAATAACATTCTAAACGTTTGATTAAAATTGTGTGATTGCATGTTACATGAGTTTTATTGTGTTGTAGGTTTAACTATGGTTTTCTGTAGTCCAGTTGTGGCATTTTCTACAATGTACTATGAAGCAGAAAACCCGTTTTATTACTTAGTTCGTTCGGAAAATACAAATTTACTTCATGGAAAATTCGTCGGAAACTGACATAATTTTATTGCATTTTAACGTTTTATTTATTATTTATTAATAATAATAAGATACTTCATGGAATTAGTAACTTAGATCTCTGATACGATGATTCATGCTTTCTCTAACGAATTTAGAAAATAGCGAATGTTGTATTGATTTCGTTCGATTAACAAAATAAAAATTAAAAGCTCTCTAACCAAATTATGTATGGTTGCCATGGCTTCTGTAACGTGGTCCCGATTTCTTCGTTATAGGAGGGCTGACTTTATAAGGCAGTGAGAAAGTCACACGATACTTTAGCTAAGAAATTTCCAAAGTAGTCTTAGGATTTAATTCACTCTCTCTAATTAGCATCGGTTACTTTGGTATCGATTCTATGATTTTTTATTAGATTGCTCTACTTAGTAATCATAAAATAATCTTACACATCATGTATCCACACATACACACACACACACACATTAATATTCTGCAAATATATGAATATTTTATATACTAATATAATTAAAGATGAAATTCTTTATATTTATCGTATTTTCTACATTTATTTATACAAAAATTTTCTTTTATTATGTATATGATATCGAATTTATGTATTGTGTGTATTTTTTAGCTATATAATATTCATATACAGTCAATCCTTCTATAGCGTTCCTTGCTATAAAGCGGCGTGTGCGGCAGTCCCTTCAATAGTGCTTCATTTTCAGCGCCGTTTCTATAAAACTTCTTTCAGGGTCATATTACATATTAGGCGCGAAATAAATGCCAATGCCCTTTAGTTGACAACAAAGTATAACACGCGCGCGTGAACAAACTAAAAATAAAACAAGGTCATTTGAATTATGTGAATAGAAATGTGGATTGATTTTGTTTTATTTAAACAATACAATTAAAAAACTTTACCTTACATTTTGTGTATAGGCCTAGTCTTCTATATGGCGGGTTTCTGTAGCGCCGTCCCTATCTAGGCTCTATAAGAGGGTTGATTTAAATAAAAATATTTTTTCAAAATCAATATTCATGATTCGAATATTCGTTGAGCCCTTTTTTCATATGTGTGAGACTATCAATATTGATCTATGGCTTAAAATTAAGTCATACTTTCTGAAAATTAAACGAGTTTAACATACAGTGGAACCCCCTATTAAACTACTCCGAATAACGCGATGAATTGAAATATTCGCCGCCTATACCCGGTCGCATTCACGCCGACGGTCGACGAATACATACAAGACCGACTATTCATTTGATACGGGTTCGGCTGCACACACACAGCCGGGCGGCCGTCTGTGCAGTGCATACAGTCAAACGTTGGCTAGCGTCTGTGTATTCGATACGCGCCAGGCTATACCCCCAATAACACGACTCAAATTTACGCGGTCCTGATTTTAGTGTTAGTGGGGGTTTAACTATATTAGTGTTACTGATGCATATACATATTTATATTTATTACATGTAGAGGTTTTCATGAGTTAAGATTAAATTGAACTTAATTTATTTAGAAGCTCGTGAAAAACTTTGCTTCTAATTTTTATTAAAAAATGTTCTTGAAATGATCCTAGTCAAATTAGAATTCTTTATCCGATATATTGATGACAACATCCGATATCATTTACAAATTTTACATATGTAATGCTAATTATCATATATTTTTACAGCTATTGTAGAAGTATATTTCACTTCTATAAGAATAAAAAAAAAATTATCACTGCATGCCGATCATCCGTTCCTAATTTATATTATAGCAGGAGATACTTCTATTTTCGCTGGAAAATTCATTGAATAACTAATTTTATTTTGACAAACATATGTTGATAAAACGTCTAAATCTTAACTTTAGCTTTAATAACATTCTAAACGCTTGGTTAAGATGATCTGATTGCATGTTATATAGATTTTTATTATTTTGTAGGTGTAACTATGGTTTTCTGTAGTCCAGGTGTGGCATTTACTACAATGTACTTCGAAGCAGAAAACCCGTTTTATTACTTAGTTCGTTCGGAAAATACAAATTTACTTCATGGAAAATTCGTCGGAAACTAACATAATTTTATTGCATTGTAACATTTTATTTATTATTTACTAATAATAATAAAATACTTCATGGAATTAGTAACTTAGATCTCTGATACGATGAATCATGCTTTCTCTAATGAATTAAGAAAATAGCGAGTGTTGTATTGATTTCGTTCGATTTACAAAATAAAAATTAAAAGCCCTCTAACCAAATTTTGTATGGTTGCCATGGCTTCTATAACGTGGTCCCGATTTCTTCGTTATAGGAGGGCTGACTTTATAAGGCATTGGGAAAGTCACACGATACTTTAGCTAAGAAAATGCCAAAGTAGTCTTAGGATTTAATTCACTCTATCTAATTAGTATCAGTAGCTTTGTTATCGATTCTATGATTTTTTATTAGATTGCTCTATTTAATAATCATAAAATAATCTTACACATCATGTATCCACACACAAACACACACGCATCAATATTCTGCAAATATATGAATATTTTGTATACTAATATAATTAAAGATGAAATTCTTTATATTTACCGCATTTTCTACGTTCATTTATACAAAAATTTTAATCTTTTATTATGTATAAGACGTCTAATTTATGTATTGTGTGTATTTTTTAGCTATATAATATTTGTATACAGTCAATCCTTCTATAGCGTTCTTTGGTATAACGCGGCGTGTGCGGCAGTCCCTTAAATAGTGCTTCATTTTCAGCGCCGTTTTCTATAAAACGCTAAACTTTCAAGGTTATATTAGACGCTAAATAAATACCAATGCCCTTTAGTTGACAACAAAGTACAACACGCGTGCTTGAACAAACTAAAAATAAAACAAGGTCATTTGAATTATGTGAATAAAAATTTAAATCTATATTCATGATTCGAATATTCGATGAGCCCTTTTTTCGTATGTGTGAGACGATCAATATGGTTCCATGGCTTAAAATTTACTCCTAATTTATGAAAATTAAATGAATTAAACATACTAGTGATGCATTTAAATATGTATATGGATTTCGTGTAGGTTTCCATGAGTTGAGATTAAATTTTCTTAATTTACATATGAGCTCGTGAAAAAATTCCGACATCATTCACCAACTCTGCATATGTAATGCTAATTATTATATATTTTTACAGCTTTAGGAGTATTAAATAGTGCTTTTATAAGCACAAATAGAAAATATTCACTACATGCCGACCATCCGTTCCTAATTTATATTAAGACACTCCTCTTTTTGCTGGGAAATTCGTTGAATAATTAATTTTATTTTGACAAAAGTATGTTGATATAACGTCTACATCTTAGCTTTAGCTTTAATAATATTCAAACGCTTGGCTAAGATAATCTGATTGTATGTTATATATTTTTTTATTATTCTTTAGGTTAAACTATGGTTTTCTGTAGTCCGTTGTGACATTTTCTGCAATGTACTTCGAAGCAGAAAGACCGCTTTATTATTTATTTCGTTCGGAAATACAAATTTACTTCATTGAAAATTCGTCGGAAACTAACATAATTTTATAGCATTGTAACATTTTATTTATTATTTACTAATAAAATTACAATGATTCATACTTTTTCTAATGATATGTATTAGAAAATAGCAAGTGTTGTATTGATTTCGTTCGATTTACAAAATAAAAATACAAAAGCCCTTTCACCAGGTTTTTTTTTGGTGTCTTGGCTTCTGTAACGTGGTCCCTATTTCTTCGTTATAGGAGGGCTGACTGTATATGATAGTGAAAAAGTGACACGATACATTGTATTTAGATAAAACGTTTAAATCCTAGCTCTATATATTATTTATTATTTTATAGGTTTAACTATTTCATTCTGTACTGCAGTTTTGGAATTTTCAACTTTGTACTTCGAAGCAGATAGGCCGTTTTATTATTTAATTCGTTCGGAGAATACAATTTTATTTCATGGAAAATTCATTGGAAACTAAAAAAGTTTTATTGTATTGTAATATTTTGTTCATCATTTACTAATAATGTTAACATACTTCATGGAATTAATAACATAGATCTCTGATTCGATGATTTATATTTTTTAAGACGGTAAAGTGATAAGAATGTATTTATTTGGGCTCTTATTGTAAAAACTTATATTTCTCTCTAAAGTTCTGTTCACTTTTAATTAAAAATTGATGTTACGGTAATTTTTTTATTTGGAAAAAATATTTTTTTGTTATTAATTGGTAATTGTAATTGTGATAAATCACTATAGAAACTGTAATATATAGCTAAAGCTTAAAAAACAAGCTTTTTTGTGATAAAATTTTATTTAAAATAAAACATTCATGAAATAGATTTGATTCTTTTGCTGAAAGATTCCGAAAAATTTATAAAAATATAATTCGTTTTCATATGAATGAATTACGAGAGAGTTTTTATAAATGTAGTCATAAATTAAAAGGGTCCTAAAACATGTTCAGGAATACTACATTAAGTTCTTTTCACTTTACTCTTTCATATTTAACATTTTTTCTTGTATGTATATATTTTTACTGTTCAAATTTAATATGTATTTAATAATTATTAACAAATGTATTATATTATAATATTTAAGCGCATAATTCATTTATCTTATCGGTTTAATGCATGGATATAATTTTATATTTTATAGGTTTAATGGTTGCTTGTTTCATGCTACCTGTACAACTTGATAAAGTGATATTCGAGGTGGATAGGCCATTTTATTATGTTATTCGGGCCGAAAATTCTATAGTATTCAGCGGAAAAGTCATTGGACAATAAGGAAATCATACTAATTTTCACAGCATTACTACTAACAAATTGTTATATCAGTATTACAATATTTTCTTTGATAATTTATTTATTTATGGCATAAATATATATATTGTACTTATTATATCGTTTTTTTTTTTCTTATTTCACTTTAACCATTTCACATTTATTAACAATTTGGGTATTATACATAAATATATACTAAATAATGGGTTTCTCTATTTAGTAACCATAAAATAATCTTACACATCATTTATCACACACATTTTCACACATATTCTGCGAAAATTGGTACATGTATATGTGTCTTGTGTATATTTTTCAGCTTTATAAAATATATAATTAAATATAATATGGTACGAATATTCGTTGATCGTTCAAGTTCTGAAAATTAGACGAAATTCTTATTTTACTGTATGTGTACAAATATTTATATGAATTACATGTAAGTTTCCATGATTTAAAAAAAAGAGTAAAAAAAAATTCTTGGGGTAAATATTTATATACAAGGTCGTATTAAATACTAATTTACAAAATAATATCTATCATTATTAATGATCTTTTGTCAACGTGTAGAAAAATTTTCCTTTCTCTTTTAAGAGAACACTTTGTGTTTTTCATTAAAGAACTTTTCTATAAATATTCTCATCTCGTCAACATGAAAATTCTTCATCAATATTTTGACTTTTTTTAAAAAATGGATAGTAATTTGGTCGATTTTTTAGTTTTTTTTAAACTAATCAATATGACGCGTAAAGGACACGCGCACTCCGCGATGTCTCGCCAAAGAGTGAGTTCTCGCAGCACGTGTCACTAGTACGTTTCACTCGCACTTGGCATTTCGTACCGGATGCTAGCGAGAACAAACATGGCACCCGTGCCAACATAAGCGTTTTGTTGTTGTTTATTTTTTTCGCACTTTGGGACAATAATGGCCAATATATGATTATATAATATTTATTCTTTAGACTTTTTTGACAAATACAGAAAGCTTGTGACATGTACAAGAAAAATAAAAAAACTTGGGGTCCGAAATTTACCTCATCGGCACAGATAGGTTAAGCAACTCGTAGTGTATCACTCCAGAGTAATCCCCTGTACAAACAAAAGTACCTTCTTTATTGTTAGATCTTGTCCTGGGGTTGGAAATGGCACTTCCTGGAAAAAAACATATTTTTTTGTCGTACAGGAATATAGTCGTAAAAATTGGTCAACTTCAAAATGGGATAACAGGGATCCACAGATGGTACGCTGTTGTCGATAACTCATGCGGAATCAAAATCCCTTATGGACTTAGCTAAAAGGCATGGATTTTCCTGGATTGTGGACTAAGGACAGCCAATCTTGGTCGAGAACTCTTTAATAATTTGGCGAGAATCTGACTCCATCTTTGATGCAGGACATCATCTAATTTTTGAGGTCGTTCTTTTAGAGCGATGTTCTTGGAGGTCGGTTTTAAACCACCGTTGACACTTGTAAACATAACCATAAATATTTTTGACAACTTGTGTTGCTTCATTTGCTTCTTCCTTTCATCGAATAAAAACAGCATACAAAGGTGTAAGTTTGTCTCGTTAATTTTTAGCCTCGACATCCCTCTACCTAAGGGTGATTTTTATTTTTAACAAAATAAAACATAAATACACAGTGCAGCTTTTCTTTAATATAATAAAACTAACGTATTTATTAGACCGCTTCCTAAAATAAAATGTGTTAATAAATTGCTTTTCGGTCCCCCCAAGAGTCTTCTTGGAGCTCAAATATTTTAATCTAGATTAATATAATCGGCTCGTATTCTCTAACCGTGTTTGTCCAAATCATGTAAAAATCTACTAGCATGCGTAAAAAATTACATCACGTTTTATCTCAATTAAATAAAATATCATATTTACTCATAAAATTAATATATTTTTGCAGCTTTAAAAATTGTTTCATACTCGTTAGTGTCGTATAGTGATGAAAAATTTTTCGAAGCCAATCATCCCTTTATACTATTCATTAAAACCAACGAAAAAAGCCCCGTGTTCTTTGGAAAATTCATAGGACTATCTTAATTTTACACAGTATGTATGAAAAACGTTATTTCTTTGTTTTTTGCTTCTGTCGCTTCTCTTAAAATATTTGCTTGTATTACTAATCCTTGGTTAATATCTAGGATCACATGCTTTCGTATCACTAATGTGTGTGACTCATCCAGAGCTATTGACGGAATCTATGCATTCTAGGGATCTTATTGTATGACATTGACCAGGGGGGAATGTGATTGTGAGAGACACATTGCCCCCGCATCTTTAAAAACCTCTCATTAGTCGGCGCTTTGAAATTAACCGTAATCCCATCTATTCATCAATAAATACACCTAAATAACTAAAACAAAAACATATAAATAAATCGTTAAAAACCTTACCGTAAAAAATATTTTAATTTTCTTGTATTTTTGTAGCATTTGGGGTAGTGCCATTGTCACTGAACTACGAACGTATTACCGAGGTTTTTTCAGCAGATCGCCCATTTATATTCAGTATAAGACAAAATAGCGATCTATTTTCCGGAAAATTTGTCGGACACTAAGCACCGGTAACGATTAAAATGAATCATATTTAAATGAATGGTGATGTAACTAACTATCAGTAATAGTTTAACATGTATTCATATGAAAATATTTATCTCATAATATATATAATATTTACATGGTGATTGTGTACGTCGAAAAAAATATATTTATATGTATATACGCAAACCATTGTATTTATTGTCTTTCATTGTCTAAGGTGTATTATATCGCAACGAATAAAATTGAAAAATTGGTTTTTATAGGATTTTTCATAGAAACACGCTTTTACGTAATTGAAATGGATTTTGTAGCAAATTATCCGTTCATATACTATTTGAGGACGGATACCGCTGATATATTTTGCGGAAAATATATAGGGCGTTAGATACTGCAAATCTACATAATATATAAACGAATGGTAATTTAAAATTATTCAAATGTTGAATGTTTTTTTAGTTTTTTTTTGGCGGTAATGAGGGGTAGGTTGGACAGTAAACACACTTGGACATAGAAAGCACTACATAACTAACTAATTGGAATTTTTATGTAAGAAAAAGTATTGAAATCGATTGATTTTGACATTAAAAACCACTTATAATCACGAATTTCGGTCTTTAGAAAATTCTTTTCAGGAAAATTAACATATTTTGTTATGATGTTTTAACACATTGTCTACGGGGCGAGAAAAAAAACTCAGTCACCAGACTTTTCGGGAAAGGGCCGAATTATTTTTTTTATTAATCATTGTTTTTTTAATGTTGAATTTTGAATATTTATATAGAAGGTTTGTGTGTGAATTTGCAAGGTTATTACCCGTTTGGTCACTGGGTAAAGCGATAATTGTTATTATCCACAATAGCAGATAAAACATCCGTAAAAATGTATTCATCAAAAATAAAACAAACATATCTAACAATATTTGAAATAAAACATTTGAAAAAAAAAACGTCGTAAAAGTTACAGCCGATCAATTGCGTAGTGTCGGCTAGCGTGTAATATGCGCGCCCCGGACATACACAAATAAGCTTTTGATGTGGAATCCACGATCCCCGTAGGCAACGAGTTAATAAAATTTATGTATGAAAATTTTCTTTATTAGTTTTAGAGGGTCCAGATACTTAAATTACAGGATAAAAAAATAATTTTAAATCAATTTGTGTCTAATCTATATTTATATAATTTAATTATGTTTTATATATATTTACGCTAAAATTAATATGAATTAATTTTCATTGTTTGTACAATTTTTTTAAACATCGAATTGTACAAACAATGAAGTATTTTATTCATTTTTATTTAAAAATTACGCCGTTTGCGTTTGCCAGGGGCGCATTTGTCGGGGTTGACTTGGTCCGTGCTGAATTGTCGTTTCATTCCGGTGTTATGTTTATCCATATGCGACCATGAATAAAAATAACACCGCAATGCAAAACATTCAAAATCATACAATTTAAATAGCGTTTATTTAAATATAGAAAATGCGCATTTTTTACTATTTAAAAAATACTTACTAAGAAATTAAATTAAACCAGTTTTTTGGTTACTAAGAAATTAAATATTTTAATTCTCCTGGATTAAAACTATCGTTTCACAATATATTTCTACATTATCTAAATAATATGTATACGACTCGTGCTATAGATTTGCATAATCATAAACATCATAAATTATGATATTCAATTTTTTTTATCTTAATGAATCTTTAAAAACCAATTCGTTTAGGATATTGATTGCTAAAAAACATATTAAATTAATTGTATTTGCTTGTGTTTTTGTAGAATTTAGGATAACGCCAATATCCTCGGACTACGGTAGTTTTTTCGAGATATTTTCAGGAGATCGCCCATTTATATATTATATCAGGCAAAATAATGATGCTATATTTTCCGGAAAGTTAATCGGAAACTAAACATCTATATAGTTTCATCTAAAGAACGGTAACGTTTAAAATCGATCATATTTAAATGAAAGGTGATATAACTAATTATTAACAATGGTTTAAACATATTTGAATAAAATATGAAAATATTTATTTTATCTGCTATAGCTGCTTTCTGTATATATTTAACAGATATATTATATTTCCTGGGTCATTGAGTTCGTCTTGCCATACTTGTCTTTTGTTATGTAAGACATATTACAAGGGATAAAATTGCTTTTCACTTTCACATAAAATTTCTCCGCTGTGGATATTGTAGCAAATTATTCATTCATATACTATTTGAGGACACATTATATTTTACAGAAATCTATGCTTTACATACTATAATAATATTTAAACCAAAAGTTATTTAATGTTATTGAAATGTTGACGTTTTTGAGTTTTATTTGAAGCGGTATGACTAGATTTGTTTTTGTAAATTGATGATCTTATATTAAATATCTAAAAAGATTTTATTTTTATTTTTTAGCGCTTTTTGTTACCGATATGATCATCAGATCGCAAGATTTCACAGGAAATATTCCATTTTTATTTTATTTGCGAGTAAATGAATATAACATATTCTGTGGAAAATATATTGGAGTGTTAGCATAAGCTACGGTACCAACAATCTCAATAAGAGATAGAATTATTTGAATGATTTTTAATTTTGTTAAACCTACGTATATTCTTCTTAAGAGTTTATTACTTATTTTTTTATTTATTTCCAAGATTTCTTGGGAATAATTTTAAACAAATTATATATTTTTTTTATACTTGAATTGATAATTAAATGTCTGCGGATGATGACACAAAATATCCGTTATATGTAATATACAACCATCCCTCAATATATACGGGGTTGAAATAACGCTATTTATTAAACTGCGAAACATTTTCTAATTAATAATTTTAGCGAATATCATTTTTTTACGATTTTTTTGGGAATGTATCCCATAAATGTGTGTCAGCTTCATATATATTTTTGCGCAGTTTTTCATGGAATATATATACCGCGTAAATCGAAGAATGGATGCACTTATATGCATAATTCAAATATGTCAATTATAAATCTATATACATAGGGTGTTTTACTAGATTTTCTTTAGTTTATTATTGTGTTTTTTTTAAGTATCGTAGGCGATTTTCATTTACATTTAATTTTTCTCGTTTAACGTAATTTTGTAATTAATTTTCATTTAAATTATTTGTTTTTTTCCATTAAAAAAAATGAGTAATAAACGAATGAAATTACAACAATTTTAAGAAATATTTACAAGAAAAATACTAAAATTTATGAATATTTGAACAACGAGTTAGAATATTTAATTTCGTAAAAATCATTTTGCATCTAAACCTGCTACCGCAAAATCGTATGTCTATCTAGTATAGTATTCTGGGGTGGTAGAAATGCTGTATCTCATAGTATTATTTGATAAAAGATACTTAAAATTTGAACGTCGTATCTAAATAAAAAAAAGCATTAAGAAATACTGCAAGACTTCTATCTTGCGTCAATACGTTTAGATGAATTATTCTTTAATTATGCAATGAACTAGTGTAAAAAAAATTCTTTCAAATTCAGTTGCGATTGTTCATTTTATTTTTCATCAAGTCCTATCCCTGAAACAATTATGCAATTTTCTACAAACTCATTTTTGATGTAAAATTTGCATGAACCAATTGTTTTTGTTCTAATATCTAAACTAAAAGTTGTTTATTTTCTATTTTTTAGAATTCCGCTTATATCTACAATCGTACAGACCTCCAAAAATATTCACAGGAAATATTCCATTTTTATTTTATCTGAGAATTAATGCATTTGACATATTTTGTGGAAAATATATTGGAATGTTATCATAATTATTTTTTTATGAAAAAATTCTACATTTTACATACATACATTTTTTCATAAATATTTTTTATGATTACAAAAATTACAAAAAAAACTTATTGGTACTATTTAATTATGAATGATACATTAAGCGTTTTTTTAATGTAAAAAATACTCAATTTCCCTATAATTTACATATATTTTTTTAATTGTTTAAATAACTAAGTCTTATCTTAAATACACAAATAAATAGAACCGCATCAAAATGCTCGAACTTTTCAATTACTACGAAATTGAGGTTTTTTAATTATTGCAATGACATTAAAACGTTGGCAGTGTATTAATTATTTTTATTTTAATAAATACTTTTTGTTATCGTTTGATAAAATTTTATTTACTTGTGTTTTTGTAGAGTAAATTCTCTAAGTATTCTTATATATGATTTTTTTTATTATTAAAATGTCAAATAATATTCTGTATCAGATATAATATCAACTCTATATTTTTCGGCAAAAAATAAAAATAATAATTTAAAAAATATATCATGTTTAAATAATGGTGATTAAAATAGTTATTAGTAACGGTTTAACATTTGTTATCATATATGAAAATCTTATATAATACTTATCTTTATAATATTTTCTGGATGATTGAGTTCGTTGAAAATTATTTATCTATGTGTATTTAACCTATTTCAATTGGTTTTTTATAGAATTTATCCTAGAAACACGCTTTAACCCAATTGATTTTGATATCGAAGTAAATTATCCATTCATATATTATTTGAGGATGGATACCGCTGATATATTTTGCGGAAAATATATAGGGCTTTAAATACTACAAATTTACGTAACATGTGAACGAATGGTAATTTTATATTATTCAAATGTTTTTGGGGTTTTTTTTAAGGGTGTGGTGTAGATTGGGTAATGAAACACACATAGATATTGCAAGCACCACACAACTAACTATATATTTGGAATTATATTTTTTTGTCACTAATAAATTTATTTTTTGAATAAGCCACGAAAACCCATCACCAAATTTATCATTATGTAAATTAATCATACAATTATATTAAATCTCATCAGAAAGTCAAATAAGATTGATAATAATAATAAAAATCAATAGATTCAATTATTATGTCCTGCATTTTCGACCAAAAGGATCCAAAAATTGCAGGTTTGTAATTTAAGATCAAATCGAAAGACAAATTGAGGCACACATATTTTTTTGGGATTTTTTGTTTGCCTAACGTTTGAACACCATTGCTTTTTATGTTTTGCAAAATATGTAAATAATAATTAGCACAAATGTAAATACATGCACAAATAATTTTGTTTTATATGTGGGTTTTGATATTTTGTGAAATTATGACAAATTCAATTACAGGTATGTTTATTCGACGACATTTTTTCATTTAAAAAAAACTAGATATTTTTTATACTTTGTAGCTCTCGGTTTATTTATCGAACCATATGAAGGAATCTTTATAATATTTATAATTAATATAATTATTTGAAAATGAATTAATATAACTTACTTTGATTTTTAACCTACAAATTTTATAATTCTTCTTGTAAGATTACTATCAGTAATTTTAGTAATATGCCCCAATACTTAAATATATTATTATTGTTGTATTACGTATGGTAATATTTAATCTAATACACTTTCTTTTATTTAAACGCAAATATTTTATCAGATTATGATTAAATTATTTCTTAGATTTACTGGATATAATTAAAATTGACTAATTTCTGAAAAATCATACCAAATTGCTAACTTTTCATTGAACTTATTCAAGTGGCGCCTCGTGGGTAAAATATTTGGGGGTGCTGCGGAATATTAAAAATTAAAACACGTATATTTTATTTAAAATATAAAAATTTCGTGAGGTAAAAACACTAAATAATATTAACAAGCTTCACGTGACTCAAAAAGTTGTGAGTCATTATGACTGCACCGAGTCACAGCGCGAAACGACGCTTAGCGGGGAGCCCCCCCGCACTCCGCTACCGGCCCGCATCCATCCAATACGCGACGCTGGCAGCGTATTGGCCAAATTTAATCTAAATGAGATTCTCTCATAATTCATCTTAAATAATTAATAAATATATTTCTTAACGTTTCGTTTAGTATAAATAAAACATTATTAAAAATTACCGCATAATATTTATAGTTAATCGTTTTAATTTCGGCAGTAATTAAGAATAGTTAAATAATTAAAAAAATATTTACATGAATACCGTTAATTCAAATTTAGATGATTAATATTGCAGAATTTATTATATTTTACTAGATCCTTTAAACACAAATGCATTTTTTTTATATAAATTCGCGTATTAGATGAACTGAAACCCATATTTATTTTTCTAAAATTATTGTTTTTATTTTATAGGACTATTTATATCTATCGAATCGTACAGCCCGCCAAAAGATTTCACAGCAAATATTCCATTTTTATTCTATTTAAGAGTAAATGAATATGACATATTCTGTGGAAGATATATTGGAATGGTTGTATAAGCTAAAACATTTAAAAATATGTAATAATAACTTATATTATATTATAAATATTATAGTATTTATGCTAAATATCCTTGGCTTTAGCGGTTTTTATTACTTTTTCGAATAATCATAATATTGAGTCGATTATTGAATTATTTTACTAAAAATATTAAATATAGATAAATCTTATATTATGCAAAAATAACAATTTATTACATAACTCATGGAAATTATTTAAAATCTTTTTCTATATTTTTATTCGATGATAACACAAATTATGCAAAAAATGTTCTATTATTGCGTTTTTTAATAATGTATTTTATAATTTATATTTATTTTTTTCTTGTTACAGCCCTCCTTTTCAAAAAATGTTCGGCAATAATTAGAGAAAGGGTGGAATTAACAATCGATCATCCATTTATTTATATGATTAAAACCTCATACGATACTATTTTATTTAACGGAGTAATATTTCAAAAAATTTAAGAAATATTTACATAAATGTATAATTTATTAATATTTGCGTTAATAAACAAATTTGGATGATTCGTGTTGCAGAAATTAGTATTTATTTCAATGGTTTATATATTTAAGATGCAATCTATGATAAATGTATTACAAAAAATGTTATATGAGTTAATTTAATCCTGATTAAAAAAATATTTTACTGGATCCCTACAACAATAATGAAATTTTCTAAATAAAATGCGTTTATTTTAATTAAATATGAGACTATTTTTGTTTGTTTTGTAGGATTTAGCGTATCTCTACAATCGATCAGACCCACACAAAAATTCAAAGCAAATCTTCCATTTTTATTCTATTTGAGCGTAAATGGATATAACATTTTCTGTGGAAAATATATTGGATTGTTAGCATAAGCAGGAAAACGCTTAAAAGATTGTTAAATAGTAATAAAAAATTCTTTATCAGACTTATTATTATGGTTAACTTGCAAATGTCATAAATTCTTCTCACAAGATTACTATTAGTCCAAGTGATCAGCTTTAATTGGTACATAATTCGCTACGCTTAATCATACTGCCCATAGCTTGCAAACTAAATTTTATTTTATTTTATTAATTTCGGTATTTGGCTATCTGGTATTTTAGAATTTGATGTATAAAAAAACAATTAAAAATATTAAAAATAGAATTTTCTTTTTTTCTTATACTTTTTTTAATGATGACACAAATTATTCACAAATCTTATGGGTATACGAAAAGGAATCAAATATGATCGGATTTTTTTCCAACCGAAACATAGTCCTCGAAGTACTCGATTAATTGGTTTCAAAGGTTTTCGCGTAAGTTGTGGAATGTACAAAATTTAGCATTTTTAGCAAAAAATATGTTTTAGGTTTGAAGGATAGGTATAAAATAAATCTATATATATATATATAGTCAAGAAAACATTATATAATTATAAGTATATGTCCAGTGTTAACACTTTATGAGCCGTTCACGCCAAAAGGCGTGATTTTGTAGCCAAGCGTTAGAGCCGTTCACGCCTTTTGGCTTAAGAGCCATACTCCCATTTGGCATTTTTTTTTTGAAAACGATGCACAATGTAATTCTACTATTTGACCACAGAAGGATACACGTGCATATTAGCATGGATTGTCATTACATGCCTTGCCGGCCCCCAGACTAGGTTTGATGTAAAACCTTGCGGCTCATAAAGTGTTAATTTTCTTTTAGCTCTTTTCTTTTCGTCATAAATTAAAGTGTAGCATGCAATATCATTATTCACTGCTTATGTAACCTTCGCAGATGGTTCAGGATTAGGGTCTTGAGCTTCGAGACCAGCCAATCCATCCCGAATCATATTTCAATATTAACCCATCTTCGCAGTTTCAAATTGCTTAGGTTTTTCAATTAATTCCTCTTCTTCTGAAAAAAAATCTTCTTTACACCGTCCTAGAGTTCCATCAATACATCGTTGCTAATTTCCGCTGAATGACTGTTAATCAAACTAACGAAATCCTCTTCCCCTAGATTTAAATTTAGTTCTTTGGTCATTTCAACAAGATCTAACTACATCAACTTCTTCAGTTGGTGTATTACTTTCCTCAACCAACCAGGGGATGAGTTTATTCCATGCATTACTCGTGGTAGACATTGCAACTTCACTCCAGGCATCACCAACATTTTGAACAGCTTTATAAATGATATACTCTTTCCAAAACTGGATTAATCCATCTACTGCTTACCTAAATGTATTTTGTAGGTAGAAATCTAAATATTATTTTTATATTTTCATTATCAAAAGGCGGATGTCCCGGTGCATTAAAAATCGCATAAGTCCGAAATCGCATATATCGAAGACTGACTATTTATTAATTTCGTTTACTTAGATTCATTTTTTAAAATCACTAATTCCATTTCTATTCTTCTCTGAATTATTGTCCTTAAAATGATCTGAAACTGGTGAAAATCCCTCACGAGAAATTTATATTTTAATTATTGATTTTTTATTGTTGCAGCCCTCGTTATCAAAAAGTATTCGGCATTCGTTATGGAAAGAGAATTAACAATTGACCATCCATTCATATATATGATTAAAACCCCATACGATACTATTGTATTTAACGGAGTAATATTTCAAGAATTTTAAGAAATATTTACATGAATATCAAATGTAAAGTTTATCAATATTTGCTTTAATAAATAGATTTGGATGATTCCTATCGCAGAAATTAGTATTTATTTCAATATATTAATTATTTAAAGACGTACTCTAAGATAATTGTATTATGAAACAAATACTTAACAATTGGCATAGATGAGATTTTATGTCAAATGAATCTAAAATATATTTTTGACGATGCTTTCTGGATCCCTAAAACTATAATGATATTTTCTACCTCTCAAACAAGTTACATTATTTAAATTACAATTTATTTTTCTGCATATTTCTAAAGAATTATTGTATCGTTTTTTTAATCGTAAACACCCTGAAAATTTCCATGTTTTTCCACTTCTTTTAAGAATAAATAAATAATAAAAAATACATTGAAATGTTAAAATAAGCCACGGCATTTATAGCATTCTAATATTGCTGTGAAAAATTCTTCGTCTGATTTATTACTATGGTAATCTTCCACATGTGATAAATACTTCTCTAGAGATTACAATTACTTAGGATGATTCTTTCATACTGCTTCATAAATTTTACTTTATTTCATGCAAAATTTTTAAATTATTTTTAAATTAATTTGAATATAAGAATAAATAGAATAGAATAAATATGAAAAAAAACTGTCACTCATCACGAATATTTATTTTTAAACCAGGTATTCAAATAGATTTACGAATGGAGCCGTTGGGATTTTTAGGGGATCGTCCTTTTGTATTTTACATCAGAAGTGATTACGATATATTTTGCGTAAAATTTATTGGAAATTAATCATTAAAAAATCGTGTTCCCACAGAATTGAACGGTAAAATTGATAACTAATAATTAATGCAATGAGTTAGCTTATTAACCTTTTCCACTCCGTGGGCCAGACGTACTGGCCCAAAAGCTTTTTTTAGCAAGGTTTTTTTTTATTTAATTTAAAAAAAAGAATGTATTTTATTGAATTAGATATCAGATCAAGCCCTTTAGATGCTTCTTATTCATTTTCCCAATGTATATCTCTTTTCATAAATTTAGATTAGAGTAACTCATAGATTCGACTAAAAGTGAACAGAGTGTAAAAGATTAATAACTAATACAGTTGTTTTCAATAAATGTCGCTTTTATTAAATCCGCATGCGATTTTTGATCACATTTAATTGTTTTAACGTCGTCCTGGAAATAAATAATTAATAAAATCACGATATATTTTATCAATTAACATATTCAAAATTTAAAGTTTGATTGTTTTTTTTTGTTGTTGCAGCTGTTCTCGTTTCCATAAAAAAATCAGCAATGTTTAGAGAAAGGGTGGCATTAATAATCGACCATCCGTTTATATTCATGCTTAAAACTAAAAAAAATCGTATTGTATTCAACGGAGCAATATATCAAAAATTTTAAAATAAATAAATGTATATTGACGCTAATAAACAAAGTTTAATAAATAATACGACAAAAATTCGCGTTTTTTTTTCAATTGATAAATCATTTAAGACACATTTCATTATAAGCGTATTACAAGAAAAATTTTGTTAAATAAGATCAATTAATTCTTATTATTTCATTGTGATTAAATTTTCGACGAATAAAATACCCCATATCTTGCAGAGTTAGAAGCAGAAGATCGCATTATGATAATAAAACGAACTGTTAATTTCAATGCGGATCGTCCATTTTATTATGCTATCAAGTCCGACGACGAAAATTATATAATATTTTCTGGATCCCTAAAACAATAATGCAATTTTCAATCTGTTTTCCAGGTAAAAATTGCATGAAAAAAATTATTCATATTCCATTCGCTCAAGATCATTAAAAAAAAACATTTAAATGGATCATTTTATATACATACATATTTTTCAGAGCATCGTTCAATGAGCAGACAGTTAGATATAAATGATTATTTTGATGAATTCATTCAATTCGATATAGATCATCCGTTTATTCTGCACATTACGATAAATGATCCATTAATCACTTTCGTAAGCGCATGCGCTTATATTATAAATTGAAAGGTATTGATCCTCAAAATAATATAATTGGGATCATTGTAGATTCATTATCTATGAAAAATAATTATTTACATTTAAAAACAGTATAAAATAAATACGTAATTATCACCCTGTATATAATAAAAGATTTTCATGTACGAAGATAATTTTGTGTCATCATAGTTGTGATAATATTGTACTTTATGCTAACAATATTATTCAATCATGCTTTTTTATAACATTTTCGGAATAAAAAAAATATTTTAGTGTACTAACACTTATATTAAATTTTAATAAAATATAATATTTTTATTTGAGGATTTTTATTTAAGAATTTTCACCAGAGTTAAGAAACACTACTAGGTAACATGTTGATTTTTACTAAGTTTTGTATACATTTTTATTATATCTCGATACTGGATGTAGTCATTATTAGATGCATATATTATGGTGTTGATTGGTTGTAATTTTTCTTATCTAATAAACTAACTAATTATTTATATATGCACGCCTTACACATTATTTATAAATTAATAATAAAGTTATAACCGTAGTTGTATATTTACATCTATAGCGCATGTATGTATGTATTTACTAATATTTGAAATAATTGCTATATTAATTTGTTTTTTTTTTTTAATATCCGTTTTAATATGCTATTCAAAATTTTCAGAAGAGACGCCATCGATGATCTTAAAATGTATCGTATATACAACTATTATAAATGAAATAATTGTTAAAAATGATGGGAAACGGTTGAAATATTTACCATGTGACCCTCGTTTGATAGAATATGTTATGTGTATTTTGCTAAATTTTCGATATTTTTTTAAACTTGTTAACGTACTATTTCAATTAGCATTTAATTATATTTTTCTTTTTATTGTATTTTGTGAAAATAAATTGTAGCATTGAAAAATTGATTTATTTACCCTATGTGTTTCAAACGAAAAAGACAAATATAACGAGAATTCATAAGAAAAATGATAAATATCCATTGAATTTGGAAACAAACATGAAATTGCCAATATTCAAAGAATTAAAAATACTAAATATCCAACGTTAGTGATTTCATTGTTATTATTAGTATTTTATAATCTAATATTTTTTATTATTAAATCTTTTTGGAAAAATACATCAGATTTATGGAACGAATCAAGATTTAAGAATAACGATATGTAAGTATGTAAGCTAATAAGTAAGTAAATAATAATAAATCGCGATCAACCTAAAGAATTCTATTTCTAAAGATCGACACTATCTAAAAAAATAAATTTAAATATATGAGAAATTGTTTTTGAGAGTGGAATAATTGAATTTATTTACATAGAGATATTTAACATTTCCCACATTACTCTGGATAAAAAAAATTACGAATTTGCAAAAAATATATATATTTCTGAGAAGTGAATTAAAAACATCTATAATATTGTATTTAATATGTGATTAAATACTTTTTACTAATTAAAAATGAACTCTTTCCACTCAGAAGGCCATAACTGTTGGCCCAAGTGTGTTTGGTAGGTAGCTCTGAAGGCCAGCAGTTATGGCCCAAAGAAGGGGGAAAGTTTATGCGCCGATTTCAATGGGACGCAGCTAAATTTTACAAAATATTATTGCTTTTAATTATCGAGAAGGATTGCGAAATGTGGAGAAACCCAACTTTTTTTTTATTTCTCACTTGGGCTAACAGTTATGGCCTTCAGAGTGGACAGGGTAAAAGTTTTGATATTGAATAAAAATAACAATTTGTCAACACGTGGCTCGAAAACAACCGCGTCGTCCGAATGGTGTCAATTTATAATAAAAAATAAGAATAAATATTGTTATTTATGATATGCTTCATTATTTAGTCGATATTTTGGATTCTTCTACTAATCGATATGATGCGTAAATGACATGGCTCTCGGCAAAGTTTCGACGCAGGCAGAGCTTTCGCAGCACGTGTCACTCGCACTTGGCACATCATACTTGATGCGAGCGAGAAAAAACATCGCTTTTATTATTTATGATTATTTATAATATTTATTCTTTAGACTTTTTTAGAAAAATACGTGTAATAAAACGAAAGTCATCTCTATTGAGAATTAATCAAAAGAAAAAAAAATCTAGTACGAAAAATAAATTACTTTCTAAAGATAAATAAAAACGACTTATTTTCCCTTTACATTTAGCATGGTAAAGTAATTATTAAGAATCGGAGCTATGTTTGACAAATAAACTCATCATATTTCTATATTTACCTCTCTTAGGTCTTTAAGTTTTGTACAGTAGTGACATAATGACATTGTTCAAATTCTCACACCTTCCTCGATTTCCAAATAAATTTAAATTTTATAATAATTTACTGAAGACCCGAGTAAAATTAGAAGCAGGAGGTCGTATACAGGTTTTTCACTCCAAATAAAATTAAACCTTTTATACATCGTCAGCGGAAATTAATTTAACATCCTCCACGCGTCCCCAATTTCCACGTCTTATTTTTTAATAAAAAATAAATAGTTTTAGAAGCAGTTAGTTTAACAATCTTGAAGAAGAATCACGTTCCAAAAATGCAGGTAACCCTCTTATAGCGCTCCCTGCTATAGAGTGGCAGTCTCTGATATAGTACTTTCTTCTAAATCGCCAATTTCTACAAAACGCTAAATAGTCAGGTGAAATTACTTTTTCATCATTTTTTCAATCATTTTTTTTAAAATATATTAGGTGAACCGAAAAGTAATCAAAATTTCTCCGATGAGCTCATTCAGCTAATTTGGGTCGAGACACAGTCCCGCAAAAAAAGGAAGGTTTGTTATTACGTTAAAGCTATGGTTGTAAATTTTATTTTTCGGTTAAAATACTTTTTTTCTACAAAGGGGGAAAGATGTCCAAGCCAACAATAAAAGAAGTACACTTACATTATTGTATGCATTTTTGTTCAATCATCGGATCTCGCGTTGTCGGATTACCACATTTTCAGATCGTTAAAGCAAACAGGTAAAATAATTTAATAAAGTTGGAGTGAAAACACACATGGAAAAGTTTTTCAATGATTAATTGGAAGGACTTTTTTAAAAATGGGATTGAAAAACTGCCTTTACGCTGGCTAAAATTATAAAAATGATTTTGTTGATTAGTATTTAAGATTTTTTTAATAAATAAATGCTGATTACTTCTCGGTCCCCCTAATATAATACATTGCTGAGCGAAACAAAGTTCAATTCTCGTTAATTGATAACACAACTGCGGGATTAAACTAAAAATAGAACAAGATAATTTAAGATATTTAAGATATAATTTTTTTGGATGGGTGACTAGTCTTCTATGGGCCAGATTTCTAGAGCGTGGTCTCTATCTAGGCGCTATAGGAGGGTTAATTGTAAACTTTATTAAAAAAAAGAATTAAACTCACGTTGATAAAACGTTCTTTTTATAATGTTGGACTGAGATTTTTTTCACATTCTCTGGAATATGTATATATGTACTTATCTTACAAAAACTTCGACAATAGAAATTTAAAGAAAATTTGCAGATTTATTTATATGTTTTCAAAAATTATTTGCCAAAAGACTCACAATTTCCTGTAAGAAAATTTACAGATTCGGCTAAGATATATAAGTCATAATTTAACTATTTTACGCTTTCTAGTTTTATTGGGCAACTACTATATACTATAATAAATAAAAAAACAGTAACACTATTAATATCTGAT
Source organism: Philopotamus ludificatus (assembly GCA_022495035.1). Lineage (NCBI taxonomy): Eukaryota > Metazoa > Arthropoda > Insecta > Trichoptera > Philopotamidae > Philopotamus > Philopotamus ludificatus. The sequence goes on from JAGXCT010035130.1 coordinate 26,389, forward strand.
AACATTGACAAAAAACTCTAAATTTTAATGTTTAAATTAATTGTAGTTTCTGAAACACTCTATATTAATTTGATTGTTTGTCACAAAAACTATGCGAGATACGAAACTATTTTAGTCTTGTCACAGACAGCATCACCATGGGACGATTTTTATTTGCGTTTTTTGGTAAATATTATTAATTAATATAGAAATAAAATATATTTAATTAGTATGTATATTAAATCTAAGAATTAAAATATATCATTATTATAAGTGAACCAATGGCTTCTCGTCATTATTTAAATATTTACATTTGCTCAATGCTGAGATTTTGTATTTTTTTTTTCATAAAAAGCCCAATAATTATAACCTCGAATAACATTTCAATAAAAATTATCCATTTTAATATGAATTAGGTAAAAATAACAATATGGAACTTCAACACATTATTCAAACTTTAACTAAACTTTTACAAATTTTACACAAAAGACTTAAAAATATATTTATACAGTGGAACCTCTCATAACGAGCACTATTTCTTTTCTGAATCTTGCGCGTTGTGTGAAACACTCGTTAACCGAAAATAATTTTCTCATATAAATCGATATAAAACACGATAATGCGTTCCATGCGAAATATTTAAACAACCTGGATAAAAACATTTTTAAAAATCGAAACTAGCTTATTATTTATTAAT
>JAGXCT010035132.1:0-17787 GCA_022495035.1 Philopotamus ludificatus
ATCATCACAAATTTTTGACTATCATGGAAGAATGTGATCCTAATGGAGAACGTATATTGTAAGTACTTAGAGCGATTGAGAAAGACACAGAGTGTTCAAGAAAAAAGGAGGATTTTAGAAAGCAAGAAAACATCTGAAAGTATTTATAAGCACGCCTAGTTTATTAATAATAAATAATTATATATCATTATCATCATTTGCCAGCTACGAGACACTCACTCAATGAGCGTATGGGTCTTTAAAGACTCTGGAATGGTAGTCGAAGCCAAAGAACCAGAATCTTCTATATGCGTTATAGGACAAGTATCGAAGCTTAGACCATTTATCGGCTTCGGTCTTTGTGGTGGCTGGGAAGTAAGTAGTGATAAATAGTGATAAATAGATATTCTGAATCCCTATACCATTTAAAGCACGTCTATAGAGAGTGACTAAGTGTGTCAGCCTTTTTAAAACTAATTAATTTTTATATTGAATTCCACTGTATTTTTAGTTGACAGTTTTGGAATAGCTCGCGAAGCGGTGTGGGACGTTCTCAAAATTATCCCAATGCTCATATATATATATAACGGGTTATACTGTTTAAGTGGGACTCTTCTGATCGCTGAATTTTCCGCGGATTTGGTGGACTGCCGCAGGGCGAGGGAGGGTGGACGGGCGGGGGGATATAAGACATTGATAAAATAAATATTTCAAATTACATATATTCACATCCCTCTACTCTCGGACATACGACATTAGCACACATTTTCAGGAGCCAATTATGTGCGCAACTCGAGGGCCAAATAATCATTAGATTTGGGATTTCTTTTCATTGTTTCGTTGTTGGTTCTGGTGGTTAATTGCTATCAATCCTCGACGAAACCAATCAGTGGATATACTGTAACACAAGAGCTTCCTTGTACTTAGTCTGCGATCGACTATTGATACTTTCGTGCTTTATATTTGTAGTAGTGAAGCGACTTGGAATTGAAATTCTGGAGCGACGTTGGTCGGTAAATGAGTGAGGTGGGGTTTACGACTCCCACCTTGGATAAATTAAGTGGAAAGTGCAGAGCTTCTCCAAATTAAACAAAAATATCCAGAAGTCTTTAATCAAATCAATAAAAATAACGCAATCATCTCAATAGAACCTTTATTACCACGATATTCTTTAGGATTATTATACAATTACAGTTATAACAGATACGTTTTAATTATATTAAAATCACAAAGCTAGTGACTGTGTTCTCCTCTCTCGTACACGATGATATCATCAACCGTGTGTATAATGGCTTTACATGAAAGTCGTGTTTGGCGAGTGCATCGCCAGTGCTTTTTGATGCGATAACGCTTCCACAGCGAAAATTTATATCCCTTGTATAAAATGTTGGGGTTCCCTCTCGCTGAATCCACGTAAAGCACTGAAACATTGCAAAGAGAATTATTAGACGAAAATAAAACGTAAAATGAACCGGAGGTAAGCAGCAACAATCGAAGCCTCGCATAAAATCATAATACATTATGAGGCGCCGTGGATATTTTGTATTTTTCTTGAGTAATAATAACAAGTAATAATAAGTATACATATATATTTTATTCATTAAACATGTTGACATTATATTTACGTATGGGTATTGATCGCGGATAATGGTATTTCGGGGAGTGGTTATGTTTGTTGTTGACATATATGATTACATTGTTGTTGGTGTGCACTTCTGCGACGCATCCATTGTTGCGACGGCCGGTGCAGTACCATGCAACTTTGTACTTGGTGCAGTATTGTTCAGAGAATCGAAAGCCGTCGTAAAGAAGCACCCTCTTACCTTTTTGCGAGAGCACATACTGGGCTAAAAAAATTGAGAGTTAGTAACTATACAATTTTCAATACTTACGTTCAGTATGTAACAGTTATTATCACTAATATTTAATTACACGATTAACAAAAAATAATGCGTATGCACACAGGAGCGCGCCGACAATATGGCTAGATTGTGCGGCGCACACAGGCGCCGAGGAGCCAAGAGAGAAAAATTTTAAAATTTAAAATAATAATTTAATAAAAGAAATTACATGCACCAGTCATGCTGAATGTCATGTTAATCACAATTAAACACTTGTAACAATAATATTTTTTATTTATTTATTGTCTGACAATAGACATGTGGTATTACAGTATAAATAAGTAGTGCGCTAAAGAAGATATGCATGCTTTATACTTCACACATATAATTTCCATTACCTGATATGACCTTTTCCCATCTAGCAATATTTTACTTAACTCGCTCATAGAAAATACAGGTTTGATGGCAAATTACTCGTTGAGTCCATTTTTCATTTATGATAGAGCTTAGGAAGTCCAGTAGGACTTCCAGACTTATTTGTCGTTTAGCTAGATTTTAAGCCAGACAAGAAATTACATAAATTTATGTCGAAATGCTAATAGCATGTAGATATCTATTTAGGTTTCAAAGGTTCAAATTAGGAAATAAAATCTAAAATATGCTCTCGAATCTGGACAACCTTTTAAATTTTATGATGACATATTGAGACCCCTATTCCGAGTCGAATCCTTGATTTACCGTCGAGGGACTTATCACAGGGACTTTAATCTCCAAGGTCATTTTTACAGTAATATTTGCAACGAATCGACAAAGCAGAGAATGGGAATTTGAACACAGCAGGTACCATCGGAAGATAATAAGAAGTAGCGTAGAAATACATGAAATTATTTGACGTCGTTTCAAAGAATTCGACCCACTTTAATACCAAATTGTAAGTGGAGATGAAAAATATATCGTTTACGATAACATAAGTCGAATAAAGCAGTGGCTTTTTCCGAAAAAGACTCCCATTCCGACACATAAGCCTGGTTTAACCGGTTCAGTGCCGCAAGCCTGTAACAATACATTTTGTTAACTGTCTTGAGAGTAAAATTTAGTAGAAGTGCAATAATCCCCCCAAAGGAGGGGGATATAAATATTTCGATGATAGAGAGATTTTAGAAATTTTGGAATACAATTGACCATCAACGCTTATTAACACTCTGAAAGGTTATTTTATGTATTCGGTGGGATGTAAGAGGAATAATTAATTACAAATTATTAAAATCAAGTGTAAAAACTACTGCAGATGTTAACGTCAACAATTAAAAAGCTTAAACGAGAATATATAAATCAAACGTCCAATGTCCAAAGGGAAATGATTCTTTACCACGATAATGGACGCCCTAATAAAGCTAGAATCGCCGAAGAACAAAATCAGGAGTTAAACTGGGAGGGTTTACTACACCCTTCATATTCCCCAGACCTTGCTCCTTCCGATTACTTTCTCTTGAGGCGCATGAAGCACACTTTAACCTTTCACGTCTAAAGCAAAATATTATAATAATCACTATCACAAAAATAAATAAAAACAACAATATTCACTACTGTTGTCACGCGCGCGATGTTTTTTTTCGCTCGCATCCGGTACGATGTACCGAGTGCTAGTAAACCGTGTGAATGTGCATATCATTAATAATCAATGTTTTTTAAGGCAAGATATTAAAGAAGAATTCATCAATATTTTGACTTGAAATGCTTGGGGTATCTGAGATACCCCCTTCGGACGACGCGGTTGTTTTCGAGCCGCCGTAACGGATGGGTTAAAGGATGGGAGATGAACTAAAAATATATTCTCAAAGGAAGGCGTGACTCGAATCTTGAGCTTTTACTCTCGTCGTTGGTAGAAATGTTATCACATATATGACATAAAACGTTTATTTATAAAATACACATACAGTAATTATGGATTGATTAAAGCTTTGGAGATCTGAGATAGTCTTGGTCATGGCATCAGTCAGCCATGACCATCGCAGTAGTAATAGCAGCAACTCATGGAAGTATAATATGATGCCTATGGGTCTACAGAGAGGAATATTATGAGGACTCAATTATCTCTCTAGTATAATACGGACTATGATTATGATCATTATTTTTAAAGACGATTTTATCTTCTATGGTGTGCAAACACGCTCGACAGCCACTTCTTCGGTACGTGTAACATCGCCATCTTTGTTTCGCAATAAGATACACATGTTTGCAGTATAAATATCCTTCGTTTATGATTAACCTTTTGCCATGCACTGATGTTATAAATGTCGCTAAAAATTTGAGAATAAAATAAATAACATAAAATAATAAAATAACTTAAAAAAAATAGTTATGCAATAAGTGTTAAATGAAGTTGTTAAATATTTATTAATAAATAAGTTATACAAGTGTAATGTTATATTTTTTAAAAATTATTCGGGGCAATGATTATGTTTATTTTTCATTTTTACAATGTGATCGTGCAATATTTGCAAGTTGGCACAACAGTTATATTTTCGATTTGAAATGCATCTCCAATAACCTTTTTGGCTGTAAGTGCTGTGTTTATAGAATTTATAATTGCCGACCATGACCTTAACTGAACCATTGGAAGATATTATGTATTGCACTGAAAAATAAAACAAAAACATATGTATAATAAATTCGAAAATATATTATAAAGCGTTTATTTTTGTTGCGAAACGGAACGGCTTCGTTTGGGGATTCACGAACCGCAGCGTTGCGCGCTAGCGTTCCGGTACGATTCTACGCCACTACATATATATGACAACAAATACTTGAATAAATTTTGTATTGTTATATTTTGGATAATATATTGGACATGTTATTATAAATTAATATTTGGTTAAGATTATATTCGGGCACCAATCCGCGATTTGCATAAATAGCGCGGACACTATGTTAAAATGGTAAGTGTTGAAGTTTAACTCCTATAATGACCTCTGGGCATATGGTTATGTCCGTTTTTGATGTAGACGATTCGATGGTTGACTGTATGGAGTATCGCCAGGCATCCGCTGCCGTGGTGTGTCGAGCACCGCCAATGTTGTTTACCCCTGCACGTATTGTGTTTGCTAAATTTGTATTTGCCATATAGAATTAGCGGATGACCTTTCTGGGATCTCACGTACTTGGCTGAAAAAAATAAAATTAGAATATGCGTAGAAAATCTCAATAAATACAATATTTTTTTGCATGAGTTAGAAGAAATATAAGGTAAGCCGAAAAGTAATGACAATTTTTTTTATACAAATATTACTCGGTAAGATAAATTCCATTGTTCTCTATAATATTTTTCAGAGTTCAAGCTTATTTTTTACTGAAGTAAAAAAAAATGCAAAGTCAATGCTTTAAAGGTTTAAAAAGATTATAATCTGAAAGTGCAATATCTGAACAAGGTGGATGCTGTACAACTTCTAAATCCAACTCCCTCTTTTTTTCTTGTGTAATTCTTGCGGCGTGTGGCCTTACGTTGTAATGCTGCAGTATACGTCTACGATTATTTATTCACAACTGATTTTTTCGCCTTCAATCATTCTAATTGAGCGTAATAATCTTCGTTTGTAACTGTTTGTCAAGGTTTTAAATGATTCATAATGAATTTCGCCCCAAATATCCCACCAAATAGAAAGACGATCTCATACCAAGACAAGATCAACGAACGGATGGTTATCTTTTATTCCAGCGCTGTTAGTGAAAGTTTGTGGGATCCTTGTCAATTTTCTGATCCTTTTCTTGGTCCGGTTTTGTAATGTTGTTCGAGGACAGCCGAGATCTTGTGATAATCCATTTATGGTTTTGCGAAAGTCAAATTCTACCAATGAATTATAAATTGCATCATCTAGCTTTACAGGTCTTCCTGATCTTGATTTATGGTTTACTTTCAGAGGGCGGCTCGTCTATATCAACGTCAAAATCAACGTCTTATATACAATGCGGAGCTACAGCACACACAAGAAAATTGAGAAAATATATTTTTATCTATTAATATATGTGTCTATTGTTTATGTACACATATAAATAAAATTTATTTTTATTAATATGGTCGATGCCTAGACGAGCAGTGTTATTTTACGCAATGTGGAGCAATAGCGCTGCCTGGTTTTCAGCGCTGCCGGCGTCGTGTATTGGATGGATGCCGGCAGGTAGGTGTGTGCGGGGTAGGGAGGAGAGTCTCGTCGCTAAGTGCCGCGTCGCGCTGCGACTCGGTGCAGCCACACTTAGTCATTTTATTTCAACTTATTTTTTATATTTTAAGTAAAAGATGAGGAAATATATTTTTTTTATTTTTAATATTCTGCGGCACCCCCAAATATTTTATCCATGAACCGCCATTGTTTAATTGTTGTCTTATCTTTAATCCCCTATCGATTAAAAATAGCATAAAAAAATGCTCAGGGTCTCCTAAATAAGGCGCAATCGGTGACAGACTAATATAAAAACGCCACAATAAAAAAATTGTCATAACTTTTCGGTTTACCTTATATGTAATATGAAACAATATACGATGACCAGAAAGATAATTAAGTATTTTTTGTTGAAAATTTAATAGATTTTTTTTTCAAAGAATAAGGAAAGTTATAGGGTATTAAAGTATTGTAAATTATTATGTTGGTAATCATACTGACTTACCCTATTTTTCCTTGTCGATGTAGTAGTCATCTCTGGCTGGATCGATGATTAAAGATGCTTTGCTTATCCCTGAAGATTTTGATGTTGAAAGTAGTGGTGATCTTCGACGATACACATATGTACATGGATGCTGATGATAGCTGTTACAAATGAAGATCGATTCTTCATCGACAAATCATTTATTATTTGAAAAAAGTTATAATGCAAATAAAACTACTAAATTTTAATGAATAAAATGTATATTTTGGGTTGTATATGCATTTTTATATACATTTCATTTTGTAAAATTCCTAGGATGGTTGTGAACATTTTTCAGGCAAACAATTTCGTCTGATTCTGTCCATAGACTGGCTTTGCAGTTTCTATGGCGAGCAGTGCATTTCCATAGTTCTCTAGAACCGATTAGACTCCGCATGCCATATCTATAACCGTCGTACATTAACACTTTTTGAGTTGAATTAGTGCGAGATGGAACAAAATGGGCTGAAACAAAAACAGTGAATTTAGCTATACATGTGGCTCTTTACAAAGACCTATATCTGAAAGTGATTACATAACAATACGTGTATAATATAGAAAAGCAATAATAAACAATTACAATTAGTATAAATAAATATATTTAGTGACTATACAGAAAAAATAGAATAGAAAATAGATAAAGATTTTTAAACTTCAACATTGAATAATTCGTCAACGTCGCTCTGGGATTGGAGGATGTGTATGTGAAGTGTCACATTCAATTATCGTGTTATCGACGGAATACAGATGTGCTTTACAATTTTGATTTCTTCTAGAGGTGCAGGACCAACGTTGACGCATTCCCTTGTTTTGCGCTGTTCCATATCTGTACCCTTTATATAATATTATGGGATTTGAACTTTTGCGAGATTTCACGAACTGTGCTAAAAATGAGAAAAATCATGTAAATGATACTATTAGTGGAGAACAATAATCCCAAATCATAGTTACTGACATCGATACACAGTTGAATATTTAAAAAAGTGTATTCTTTTCATTGGAAATGTATGAAGTCCACCGACGTGACATTCTCAATCACGTCTTTTGTGTACTTTCTGTAAAAAAAGAATTTCTGAAAATTCTACCTTTAAAGGACGTACAAGAGGCAAAGGTATTCATTCAAATTTTGAAAAGAACCGAGAAGAACATTAGTTATTTTAAGAAAATTATTAACATACGGCGTCCCTGAAATGAAAGGAATAAAATGGTTCTATTACGCTATGTAAGAGAATCTTCGAGAGATCTCTTTTCAGCATATTATGCAAACAGTAACAAGAGAGATACATTTAATAAGAGAGCGGAAACAGAACATAGATTGTTTAAATTCCTTCTACAAGAAAATGGTGCAGAATTTGTAGCTATTATCACAAACACAAGAGTGAGGTGGCTTAGTAGAGAAAAGGTGCTATAACAGATTGTTATTATTTATTACTACCGGGTATAATAATTCATATTATCCAGGATAAAAATATGTTTAGAATAAGAGTAAAAACCATGTTTAAGTGAACTTAAAAAATGACGTTTTTTACAATAATTCCTTGACAGTTGATTGATCTCCAATAATCCATATTTTTAAAAGGGTTTTTATTATATTTGATCACTATATTTAAAATATAAGGATTTGTTGCGGTGTCCTAGACGTTCATGGGCAAACGAATCATGTCCAGCACACGTGCCCATATACGATCAATTGCGCGAAGCTTTCGAACTTTGACTTGTGGTTACATGTAAACTAGGGGGAATTAAGTGTTGGTATTTGTTTTAAAAATCAGCTCACTCACAGAAACAAATAACAATAATTTTACTTAACGCTTTGGTTGCCAATATTCGATATATTGGATTTTTCTACATTAGCGAGAATTGCCGAATCCGACGGATCTGAAATCGTAGTATCCAATACATTTTAAACCGTCTGTAGGGTAATTGCTTCAGGGGTATATAACATATTTAAACAACACGCGCAACACTTACAACGTCGCCGCTACAGTATATTTATAAATTAAACAACACATTTTTACTTTTTAATTATTGATTTAAAAATCGTGGCATTTCTGGAGTAGTAATCCCAGAAGGCCCGGCAACCAAAGGGTTAATCAATGGGTTCTACTGCAATCAACTTGTTCGATGGAATGAGGTCATAAGCCAGTGTTATGGCTTGTAGGTAACATGCATATTATTTCGATAATGTTAGTTAGCCGTGACTTAGCTAAGTTAGTACTCGGATAGGTGTCTGACGAAAACTATGTATTCATGGAATTCTTTATATCAGGGGGGTTTGTAAGTAGAAGAGACCCATTACCTCCGCATGTTATAAAAGTATTTATGTAGCTAGTTTGGCGCATTAGAATTAATTAATTTAATACCATCTATCCTACAAATGAAAACAATTTCAATCCAACTCAAATAATATTAAAATTAACCAGTGTCGTGGTTTGACACTGGGGGAATCTTGTCGTGAGAGACTCATTCCCCTTGCATCTTTAGATTCTTTATAGAATCATTATATGGGTGAATGGCGCTTTGTAATCGTTTTGTTATGCCATCCATCCATTGTAGTCAAATAAATAAATAAATAAAAGTTAAAAGAACTACAATATTCAGAAGAAAACAAAATGTCTATCAACATGATAATGTACTATCACTTATTCAGGGTCAATGCAATATCATTCATCTAAAAAAAAGGTTTGATGGAGTAAAATCTATTTTTCATCCAATGATTGGACAATAAAGTTATTTAAAAGATAGGCGAAAGTTATCGATTAAAGGAAAGTACATAATACAATATCAACTATATTCACTTATAATTTTCGATTAATTAAATAACCGTGCTTTCATAAATATACATCCCAGTTAAAAAGTTGTCGACTCTTGTATTAATCTTTCGATTAAACTAAGTATTGCGTATTTATAAACCTGGCTGAAGCAATAATTTAATCAAGAATATATGTACAATAACAATCAAATCATAAAATCATAAAAAAACTACCGAAATTATATTCATATATTTATTATTTAAACAAAATTACACAATGATAAAGTTTACTAATCAATTTGATTTAACCAATTTCTCTCGTGTCTGAGAAACATGAACGTGTGTAAGATTCTCTTATTGAGGAGCAACGAACATTTGAAGAGATAGGTTCTCCTTAAAGGTTCCGGCGGAGAGATTAAAATTAAAAGAACGTTTAATTACTTATATTTAATTTCCAAAACCAAAATTTCTTAATTAACTAACGTTTGCGCGATCAGCGCTTGGAGACTAAAAAAAACTAGGATTCATCAGAAATCGGAAAATGATTATGGTCAATTTTATTTCGAATTATCTGGTTGCCCACGGTCATTATAGAAGATCGACATTTAGAATTGGTGCATGCCCATCTCTGTTTCAATCTGGTCTTTCCATTTTTTGCGAAAGTAAAGCCTCCAAGTTTAATTTGAACATAGCCCCTTTTCGATTTGACGTATACTGCTAAAATATAAAATAAATAAATCAGAATTAAATAGTCATAAATTATTTCACAGTAAAACAACAATTATATGCTAAATATGGAAGATATAAATAAATCAATTAAATGTGTAAAAAGATTTTATTTAAAAATACATATTTTTCTTTATAAAATTCAATGATTATGTACAGTACGATGACTGATGACCATGTCATATAGAGTGTATATGCTAGCATAGCATCGATGAACACTGGTTTTAGAGCACACCCATCGTTGTTTGCAGGAATTTGTGGGATAAACCTTCTTTGAGTAAATATAACCATCGAACAGAACCTGACGACGACCTTGACGGGAAGTCACGTATATTGCTGAAACAACATAATTGTCGATCAAAATTTTGTATGATAAAATAACCAAAAATATCAATAAAAATAAGTAATAATTTTATTGACGAGGGGGTAGATCATAAAAATCTCTGAAAAGAAGTAATTGTTTTTCCAAAAATAACTGACATCTTTCATATGCTTCCATCTAAATTTTTAAATTTGGGAATTTATCGGCGTATAGGACATATTTTTCATAGTGGTTAACCGAAACGTCAGCTCGAAACCAACCGCATCGCCCGAATGGGGTCTATTTATAAAGGAAAATAGACCCCAAGCATTAAAGTCTGATTGAGAAACTGATGACACGCCGCCGGTGGACCGACCGCCAAACTCTACGCACAATGACTCTCGCAGCACGTTTCACTCCTACTCGGCGTATCGAACCAGATGCGAGCGAGAAAAAGCATCGCGCGCGTGGCAACAGCAGAGAATATTTTTGTTTTTATTTATTTTTTCGTAATTGCTGACAATTTAATTTAAACAATAGACAAAAAAAGTTTAAGACATGTAGGAATTATATTAAAAGAGTCATTGGCACGGCTAACTTCTGCATCTCTATATATCGTTTTTTCAAAGATATATCGTTATCAAAACATTTTTTTATTTTTTATAAAACCTAAGATTTTTTTTATATAACGAAATATTATAGATAAGCATAAAATAATCAATAATCAAGACATAATAATATATTAATCAATATTGTTTATTCAATCGAGTATATGGATACACAGGCGAAATATTTCAGATAAGCAATGCACATATTTGTATGCCTTATAGACTAGAGAATCTGATTCTTGTAGTAGAATTACTAGGAGTATTTTATGAAATATGTTTAAAAATTTTAGGTGATTAAATATGTGGATATAAATACATACAATTAATGCAAAAATAAAATACGTAAGCGTATATTAATCTTCAAATACAACTGCATGTACTTTCTATACCTATCGTCCACTAAGGCTTTTATTGAAGGATCTGGTCCGTGACTTGACGAATAGTACTGAAACAATTATAAATATTAGTATCAAATTAAAACTTAATTTAAACCCATTGATTAAATTATTGGAACCATTTTCAGTGATTTGAGGTCTTTCAGACTCATTTTCAGACTCACAGAATGTTTTTAGGTCAGTTAAAAAGATTAAAAAAAAGATTGTGTGAATTTTGTAAAAAAATGTTTATTTTGTAATTTTGTTATACAAAAAATATTTACGTGGATGGTTATGGGATCCTCTCATTTCGACAATTAAATTGTTAACGCAAATCAATTGTGCTCTGCACAAGTGAAGTCTGTTTATTGAACAAAACCATTTGGATTTTTTGCCATTTTTACTCAAATATGTTCTAAAATACGTGTAACCATTGAAGATTATCAATGGTTTGCCCCTTCGCGATAGTGTATATTGACACGTCATACTACCTAAAACAAAAATGTGATTAGTGAGAAAATAAAATAATCAATATTAAAACAACGTAAATTGAGCAATACTTGCCCTTTTAATTGAACCTTTGGACCCTAACACGTTTTTGTAATTCTAAAATGGTTAAGAACCACTGCTGTAGACACTAGCCATTCATTTGTACAATAAATATTAGTTAATAAACTGAGTTTAATAAAATTAAAAAAAGAACGATGATGGTAGCTAATAGCTTTGACTAAAAATAGTCAATATTATAGTGGAAAAGGTTAAAAAAAATTAAAAATCAAGGACTCATTCACCTAAATACATTAAAATCCAACCCCCCCCCCCCGTCAAGAACAGCACGTAAATTAAAAATATCACAAAGAAGGACTATTCATCTTAAAATAAATTAAACCCTTTTTTTTACCTTGTAAAAAATCATTGTAAGAATCATTTGAAAAGGACCCCAAAACGGTCTAGATCAGCGGTGCGCAAACTTTTTAGAATTTCTTGCCTCGTGGACCTTGTAAAATTACTTACGTCCATAATCAGAACAAACGCCTATTAGGGTTAAGGGGCCAGGTTAGTCAGGTTGGCTCTCACGCCGATGCGGTCGGCAAATTCGCTGAAAGGTGCAAATGCGGAAGATCAGCCAAAAGGTCGGAGTGGTCAATCGGACCATGGGCGTTCCTGAACTCTCTAAACATCCTTTCCCTGTCTGAGTCAAACTCCGGACACTACCACAGCGAGTGTTCAGAGGTTTGCTCATGACACCTCGTATCCTTTCACCGTCCAAGATTTTTCAACCACGCATTGAAGGCTCTGTGATCCGTGACAATTGAGATACGATATCATTTGGATCCATTGCATATTCAGGCGATGCGCAATGTTTGGGAATAAAAGGTAACCCAGTTCTTCCCGTTGTTCTGAATTCCATCTCTGTTGCCACTCTGCTAGAGCAGCGGTCGAGGCTCGCTTATGCAAGTTGACGCTGTTGGCATCTTCATCTTCTTGAGCAATGTCTACTGAGCTCAATAAGGTCAACCAGATTACAGCATGAACTTGTGTTTATAATGGACGCTGTAGAAGATGTGCCGTAAGCTCTGGTGAGCATAATAAGGCTAACTCTTTGGTCAGAGAGCAGGCCTAGCCAGGATTGTGGCTCTATGGCCCCAAAAGCTCGAAGCGTAACTGAATCATAACATAAGACAATAGCTATCTAAACCATCTTATGATATCTGGCGACGCTTGCTGAGAATACCATGTACTGTTAAACGCACAAACGTGTCTGTCTTGGAAGAATTGAAGATTTTCTTCTAATGCTTGGTAACGTACAAGGACGCTGGAACGAACAAGTAAAGACCACCACACCTCCACTGTAGTAGCTGCGATGCGAGATGTGAATGCAGTGGATCCTGGAGTGCCAAAATCAAGAAGATTCGGAACAAGAATGGTCACGATCCTCAAATATAAGGGTGGCGACTAAAGAAAAATTCCATCGTTATCCGCTGTTGACCACTGTTGTCCATCGCTGATTCTTTCATTGTGAAGTCCTAACGATGTAATTATTTTTTTAGGTCGACCTTGAACCATCACACTCCCTCCTCTTGAGCATCTCCTACAATATAATTTAATTTCAATATCCATAATCAATCTCTAACATCTCGGGTGAAATAACAAATCCGCGATCACTAAAGATACTTATTTATTAAGATTTGGTAAATGATTATGAGCATTATTAACACAAATTATGTTATCTTCAATGGTCATCAAGCAAGCACGACACTTGGTATGTGTGCATACCCATCTTCGTTTCGCTCCGGATATTGACTGTGTCGTGTATGTAAAATGATGAAGTTTTATTTGAGTCTTGCCTCGTTTCGATATAATGTATTTAGCTAAAATTTAATAAATACATCAATATCATTTTATATGATATTAATATTAACACTTTATGAGCCGCAAGTTTTACATCAAACCTAGCCCGGGGGCCGCACGGTTTCATGTAATGATAATCCAAGCTAACATGCACGTGTATCCATCTGTGGTCAAATAGTAGAATTACATTGTTTATCGTTATCAGAAAAAAATCCCCACTTGGCTCTCACGCCTAAAGGCGTGAACGGCTTCATAAACGCTTGGCTACAAAATCACGCCAAAAGGCGTGAACGGCTCATAAAGTGTTAAGTAATTGGTATGTATAAAAACAATCAATTAATTCATGATAAATATAAATATCCGTATATTTTGATCGGGCTGGGTATTACATAATTGAAAAATAAATAACTTAAGATTATAATCTCATAAAGACTACAACGTCTTGCCACACTACTAGGTAATTAGTAATGTTAATGATTGTGAACATTTTTTGCAAGGATTATTTGATTTTGAACTGTATGGAGAACAGCGTTACATCTCTTGTTAGTCGAACATCTCCAACGTTTCTTTGTCAAATTTTTAGACGCCGTTCGCAAGCTGAACGTATAACCGTAAAATCTCAATTGTTGCCCTCTCCGAGTCTGAAGATATTTTACTAAAAAATAACACAAATCATTAATATGAATATTAAAAAAATCACGAATATGTGCATAATATTATATAGCCGGCGCCATTAAATTTCGCGAGTTAATATAAACATCTAATGCTTCTAAAAAAAACTATGCTAAATGGTATAATAAATAAATATATAACGAAGTAACAAACACAGTGAAAAATAAAATCTTAGTATAAAGTTAACGGCGCAGGGTATATATATATTATTAAAATAATATTAAAATAAATACATTTGCATAATTAAAGCTTATTTTTATTTATCTTCAATGGTTATGAATATTTCTGGAATAGATTATGGTTTCATCTTGAGTGTGTACGATTGCTAGGCATTTGGGGTTTATAGAGCACCTCCATCGTTTTAAGGGGCGATTCAAAGTCACACCACGAACGCAAAAGGTGTAGCCATTGAAATTCAGGAGTTGGCGACCTTTTTTTGATGTGAGATAATAAGCTGAAAATAATAATCAATTTTTATTATATGGAAAACTGTAATAGTATCAATAAAAAAAATATTTCAACATACTGGTGTACAATAATACGTTACTACAATACTATAATACTACACTACACTACATTTATGTTGATTTTTTTTGACAATTCATGCAATTGTCATTGCCAGCTGCAGTATTTTTTCCATCCATGTCAAGATATATCTGAAATACATGTAGTATCATAGCTGAAAAAAATGTGACAATTGGGTTTCTACAGCCCGTATAATTATAAAATTTCGCATATGTTTCAAACATAATATTGATTTGATATTTGATTATTATAACAACCATTGAAACCATTACTACGGGGATGAAGCAGTTTTTTGCTGAAGCGGAGACGGTTGATTGGAGAAATTCAAGGACCGATCGAGATAGATAATTGCAATCAGAGGGATAATCATTGTCCTTTATTGTCTGCAATTGAGAAAAAAAACAACTATATTCCCTGCTGTTGCTATGTGAGGGATGTTTTTTCTAGCTCGCATCTGGTATGAAGTGCCGAATGCGAGTGAAACGTGCGAGTGACACGTGAAGAGATCGCCAAAAGCTTTGTCATTTACAATGAATTACTTGAGGAAAAAGAAGGTTCTTCGAAGAACCAGAAAACGGCAGAGAAGTGGAAGAAAATCCTGTCTCTCTTATTGCGAATGTAATCCGAGAAGGAGTTCAACTTTGCAATAAACTAAAAAATCATTTTGAAAGACTTGCGAAAGGATTGCAAAAAAAGGCTACAAAATAAAAATGAAACAAGAGTGATAAAGAATTATTGCCTTCAAAGAGTAGATCTGCTACACTGACTATCTTTACGGTATATTTTAAGTCATTGATTCAGTTTTATGCGGTTTTGCAAAATCATGGAACCTATACATAATTTTTCTATGTGAGTCAAGTATTTTTTATGCGGTTTTCTGTGGAACATATCCATCGCATATAAACAGGCTTGGGTGTATTGGGTTGATGCAAAAGTTAAACCAATAAATAACATCGTTTTAAATCCATCCTTTCATATAAAAGATGCTTTCTCTAATACTTTAGCAATACTGCGACTGTGGCAGCCAAAAACATTTGCGATAAATATGGAGATGCCCTTAAAAGTCATAAGGACGGTTTACAAAATTCTGAACTGGGAATTTTTCATTGAATGATATACCACGGAACGGGTGACCTTTAGAGTATGATGACAAGTTAAAAGTCACAATTGACACCGATTTACATCAAAACATCAAGGAGATCATGGTGAAGATGGGAGTCAACCAATCAACCATATTGAGGCAAGGCTTATTAACAACTTCTGAGGCTTAAATCCATAAAAAGTAATGTTTTATGTTTGGTGGGATTGCAAGGGTATTGTGTGTTTCGAACTCTTCGAATGCAATCAAACAATTACAGCGAACCGATAATGTCAAAAAGTTATAAAATTAAACATTGCCCTTGAAAAATATAGAGCAGAATTGGTAAAAAGAAAAAGGGGTAGTGTATCATCACGACAGGGCGCGACTACATGTGGTGAAGATGATCCAATATGAGCAAAATGAATTGGGATGTTATCAAGAACCCTCAATATTTTACAGACCATGCTCCTTCTGATTTTCATTTATTCAGACACATAGAGCAGGTAAAAACTTCCCTTAATACATTTTTTTCTTCAAAGTCACGGGAGTTTTATTACGATAGTATTAATAAGTTGATGAAAAGGTGGAAGAATGTTATAATAACCGATTTTTAAGTAGGTTTAAAAATAATAAATATTAATAGAGAAACAATAGAGGACAGGAAATCAGAATAAAACCCAGAAAAGAAATATAAATATAGATAATTTATTTGAAGATATTTTTTTTAAATTAAATTAAATATAAATTTATTGTATTATTATTTTCCGATGGTTGTGTTGATTATTTAGAAAAACTATATTGTCTTGTATCGAATAGAGGTACGCATTACATCTTTTATGACTATTGGTGGAACAACCCCAGCGTTCTCTGCCACCGGCCGACCTCTGTTTGCAGAAAGTATAGCCGTCTATCAACATTAGAACAGTTCCTTTAGAAGAAATAACGTACCTCGCTAAAATAAATAACAATTTTAAATATAAGTAACAACGTAAACTTTAACAATTATTAATTTGAACACAATCATATAAATAATTTAAATCACAATGAAACAATATCACATTTATTTTCTAATATGTAATGACTAGCACAAATTATAACGATATCTTAGGGGATGATTGTGAATATTTCGCAATGATATAATTCTGTTTTCCACCGTGTGGAGTGACGCATGACAGCTCCTTTGCGTAGTGCATCTCCACCTCTGTTTGATGCCGAATTGCATATGTTTTCCGAATGTAAAGCCGTCGATCTCGATCATCCTCACTCCTCTTCGGGAGTAGATGTATCGTGCTGAAATATCATTAAATACATATGTAAAAAGTGTTAAATACATATGTAAAAATCATCTATTGGATGAACTTTATGATAAGATCTACTAATACATGATGATTCCTATTAAATTTAATAAAAGTACAGTCAACCCTCATATAGCGCCTAAATGGGGACAACGCTATAAAAACCCACCATATAGAAGAGTAGAGGCATACAACAATTTTAATTGTATTTTATGTAAATTAAATGAAATCCTAACCCCATGGCTTGAAGGTAAGAATTGAATTATGATTGTCAAGTTAACCGCTACTGAGCGCACTTAGTATTCGGATAGGTGACCATTCCGAAGAAGAGTGACGGGTTAACAGAGGGGTGGGGTGGAGGCGGACGACCTTCATTTCACAAGATATATAAGCTAGAAGGCACGCAGCAGCGTTCTTCGATATAAAAAATATTGCCGTGAAAACCATGTCCATGGACCTCCATAAGAGGAATCATGCACATGATCACATTTATGTAAAAAACATAATAATAATAAAAATATGTAATCATTTCACAATTTAACACTCTATGAGCCGTTCACGCCTTTTGGCGTGATTTTGTAGTCAAGCGTTATGAGCCGTT